>VRLP01007541.1:0-21283 GCA_009660295.1 Lophius piscatorius | reverse complement strand
TCTCAGGGCTCCACAGACGACTGACACATTTAAAAAAGGACTTAAAACTTTCCTTTTTAGCAGAACCTATAACCTTAATTAACATTGCTGCTTTTTGGTAAGGTTATTATTTTATTTTTTATTGATGCTTTTATCTGCTTTTGCATTATAAATTAAATGCATTATTATTATTATTATTATTACACACAACATGCTCGCTTCGTTAACTGAACACAGAGCCTACACTGTCGTCCCTGACAACAAGGGTGTATACCCAAAAGAGCCCCAGATCCCCTGTGTTGTACAAGCCACCACCTTGATTGAACTCCTCACATTAAAAGTTATCTACATAGTTACATGTGAAGTTATTTTCACAGTATTTTTAGTCTAAAAAAAAGCTGCCCAAAGTGAGTAAGATATGGCCTATTATATATGGGTAAATATCTATAGATTCATATGCACGACATTCGGACTAAATCGGATTGATGGTTGAGAAACTATGGCCCAAAAACTTATGGAGGTAAAGTTTCCCCTAGTATCAAAAATATGTATCTTACCTTTCCCAAGATCAATCCAGATTTTCCTTGCACTCGGTCTATGTGAGTCTAAAATTTGAAAATGATCCATAAAATAGTTTAAGTTATCGTGTTAACAAGTAGGATCTGTGGCGGCGGCAAAGACGTTTCCATAATATCCCTTACTTTTCATGAGTATTATGGAATGGTTGAACAAACTACACTCAATTATGTAGAAGAACTTTACAAAATACAGTATGATTTTGTAATTCCACATTCGTATATTTCATCAATCCAATGAAGCTTCCTCGTTTTAAATGTAAATAAAAAAAAGCAATTATTTAGTTATTTTAGCTAAAAGAAGTTGTGACATACAATGTTACATGTCTTCGAATGCGTTTGTGCTTAGATTTCCCTAATTTGTGACTAATGAGAAAGGGAAAAGAGGAGTGTAATAGTTTCGGCAACAACTATACCTGTTTAATTGTTGACTGTATATGTAAATTAATGAGAGAAATAGACAAACTGCTGGGGGGTTTGCTCCAAGTAACCGCTGGTGACAAGGCCATAATTGTTCATTTAAAACTGATTAAGAGAAATCGATACAGAACCTGCAGCTCTGAACAATCAATGCAGGATCAGAGTGGAGAAGGAGGCAGTTTGTTTGTTTGTTTTAGTGTGGATGAGAGCTGGAGCGTCGGCATGCGTTCCAGACTCGCTGTCTGTCTTTTGCATTGATTGCTTCTCCGATCCGTCGTGTACGTTAAACTTTTGTTGCGTCCCTCAGGGCAGGAGGCTCCTCCCTTTTCCCTAGAATCTCAGTCTAGCGTCCATTCGCATTACAGCGTACTTCGTTTGCTGACAGTTTCTTTTGCCCCATTCATCTCCACGATGCCTTGTTCTTTCTCTCGCAATGAAAATACATCATCCTTCTTTTCTTTGTCGACTTTCACACTTTTTAAGTCCATCTCGCTTTCGTCTCTCCCCGCATTCATTATAGTTCTACCGCTTAGTTCTGCATGCATCTGCTTTAATCTCCAGCCTTGTCTGACTAACCACCTCACAGCTGGATGTCATACTGCGTCGTAAACAAAGACACACACACTCACAAAAAGCAGTGGTTCATTTATCTGCATCTCACAACACATGCCTTAACACTCAGCCATTAACACCCCACACCTGTCTCTAAGCCAAGGTAGGTATTAACATATGCATTCAGTAGACATTCATACGCACATGCAGACACGTGCATAAACTCGCACACACGCTCCAAACACTTTTTCTCTTTTATTTATGTCCCTTGCCCTCGTTACAAGAGGTATTGACTGTGGAGTGTATCTTTTGTAGCTCCCAGTTAATTGCATAAAGCCCATGTTCAAAGCTATTATTTGCTTCATGTCTCCCTGGGATCACTCACACACACACACACGCACACATGTACACACACACACAAACACATACACACACACAGGTGATGAAACCAAAGTTTCTTCAGATTGAAAAGAGGATGAAGTGCTGTATGTTGCGAATTTGTACTTTATATTCAACTACTTCCGTGCCATATTGTGTGAATTGTGTTCCAGTAGATTTTCATTTGATGCTCTTTTTTTTTTTAATTGCACAGTGACCATTAATCATTTAGTCTGACACCCACTTAGGCACACACACACCCACACACACACACACACGCACACACACACACACACACACACAGGGACATAAAAGAAACACACAATAAATCTGATTTATTTAGTAGGTTGTTGCATTATACAGATTTGAATGAGCTTTTATAATAGTGGGAAATGTGGGCAGATCTCAGCCATTGTTTCAGCAAGACCCTTAATTACAATCTGATTACAATATACTCGCCTTTGTTTGCGTTGCTTTGTGTGTTTGTGTGTATTTAAATGAGTTGGAGGGCTTCTGAAGGAGCCTCAGAGATGGAGAGGTTTGTTTTTTCTTTTTTATTAAAGACTTTTAAAGACAAACGCATTTGCAAATGTCAATCTACTCTAACAACAGAGTAGGCCAACAACAGAGAGTGAAAAAAACAACAATAAAGAAGCAAAAAATCGATTAAATGAAAGTAAAAAATAAAATACAACAAAATGAAATTGGAGATTACAAAATAAGAGGGGTTGTATTCCCCTAAACTGTTCAAATACGGAGTATAATTTTTAGGGACTACTGTTTTTCATACGTTTTAAAGATATGGAAACTGTTGCCAATACATTTTTAAGGGCTGAGTAACAGGGTTTTGTTTTGTAATATTTACATTTGTGTCTAAATTATTTAATCAAAATAGTTTTATTATTCAAATAAAATTCAATCTTTCTATCTTCTTTAAATATATGAAATTTAACATGTTCTAGTGGAAATGTTGGGAGAGCAGTTATGCTCGATGTCATCAAAGCATCCAAAGGAGGCCAAAAACATTGAGTGATATTACAATGAAAAAATAAATGATTTGTTGTTTGTATGGGAAAACGTTGGCAGACCTCAGGCATTGTTCACCACGACCCTTAATTACAATATGATTACAATTTACTCACCTTTGTTTGTGTTGCTGTGTGTGTGTCTGTGTGTTAGTGTTTATTTTAATGAGTTGGAGGGCTTCTGGAGGAGCCTCAGAGATGGAGGATACAGGTGCTGTATTGTGCGGCTCGCCGTGCCTCCATGTGTTCGGATGCATGGATTTATATTCATACTCTGCATTTGTGTGTCCATCTGTTCTGTTATTATGGTGAAGAGTGGATCCAACTGGGACAGATTCTGTAGCTGTGCAGATGGATGGATTGAAAAGGCAGGTGTGGTCAAATATCCAGGCAAAGTAAAAGACATATTTGACAGAGTGAGAGAAACGCTCCTGTTTCTCTTTAACAATCCTCTCTACCTCCCTTGTTGTTTTAAAAAAAAAAAAAACAGATGAAAGAAAGCACACCCAGGAAATCTGTGCTAAAGGTGTGACGATATGAACTGAATTAAACACAAGTTTTTGTTCTTCTATGAGAAGCCTTGAGGTGCTACAGGGGCATTTAAAATCAATAAATAATTGCAGCGCATATTTTGAGACAGAGCTTTAAAAGTGTTACATTTTCTTTGCTGGAAATCTCCTTGATTTGCTTCAGGGCAGAGAGGGATATTGCTTTGTGCTTGAAACAGTAGCTGGTGAATTGAATGAAGTGCTGATGGAAACATATGAGCTTCAGAGACGTTTGCCAGTTCTGAAATGTAATGGAAATGGAAGGGACTTTGATGCTCGCAGCAGAAAACACAAGCATAAAATTCAGCAGCAATCTATAGTTCCACAGATCAGCTCATCCACAGATGATATAACTATTACACTGGAAAAATTATTAATTGGATTTGCTTAACTGATCCAGCTTTACAACAATCTCCACCCTACTCAGTTGCGTCAGATACAACTAAATAACCTTATTTAGATGAAAAAGAGTTAGATATGTACATATGTACAGCCAACACAACTACATTAAGCAATTGCAGCATATTCTTCTTAACTTGGATTAATTTATTTGTTAAGCAGACTTATTATATTAAACACTAAATAATGTTAAGTTGTGTCCGATCAATCGGCTTTCGTGGCTTTGACAAGTCTTCACTTTGTTACACCTATTAAAGTGGACTTATATTTTTCAACTTCACACAGATATATTAAATAGATCCAGTGCCGTGTGGGGATGTCGTTGCAAGTGAGGCACTGACCCTTTCAGAGTCGGATTTACAAATTCCTGAAGCCAATTGAGACGCTTAAATACACCATTTAATTGCCAGCTTGCACACTGACTACTGGTTGTGATTCTGTCTCATATCAGAATTCTCTCTTCACACACATAGGTAAGGCACATATTTGACCAAAGAAGACATCAAATTTTTATTGGCTCATAGAAATGGGGCATTTCCCCGGCACCTTTGTGTGTTCTTAATTTGCCATCGCATTTCTACAATTTTTACAGCGCGAGACAAAATCATAAGTTGTAATTTTTTGAAAAAAATATATATAAATTGGAAATTTTTTAAATGTAGTATTTTATGTTTAAAAAACAAAACTTTATCATAATTCCTAAAATATTCTTTTAAAATATTTTCAATTATATCTATTATATAAATGATCTGAAAAAATAGAGACAAAATTATAGGATAATTTTTTTACATTTTTAAAATGAATTGATTTTCCTGGTGTGGCTTATATATAGAATCTTCAATTATTGCTGTAAGAGCGAAATATAAAAAAACACCTTGTAGTGAACTTGACTTTTCACTGAGTAGAAGAAGAGAAACAGCAGAACCATCATAAACCCGTGGGCTCAGCCCGCCCCCTTCAGTGAGGCAGAGGTACTGGCTGCCTCACCCCTGCTTTTTCATTACGGTTTTGTCAGATCAGCAAAATTAAATATTTTATACAAATGCTTGGAAAACATTACCTGTTCTATGGAAAGTGACATATAATAAAAGTGTCTACAAACATTACAATCAGTGAGAAAGCAGAAGGCATGCGTGCTCAACCCGGTTTATGTGGGACTGAGGGATCTGAGATCATTGCTGCCTCACCTCCTGCCTCGCGTCTCCGCTCTATTTGCTATAGGGAACAGGATATACGCAAAAACGTCGATTTTCATAATAAAAAAATAATGAAATGATTGGAATCACACAAAAATTACATTCATAGTACATATCAGTAGACAGATATTAATATTTACTTTATTTTATCATTATTTGTTCTTTACTTTTAATTCAGTAACTCACAAACTCACAAAAAAGGTTGTGTAATGGTTGTGTACTATTTAAATGAAAGTCACAACACTGACATGCCCTTTTTTTACTTTTCAAAAACATGCCTGACCAAGTTATTTGCATTTCATTATCTTCATATACATCTTCATCAAATAAATAGATTTTATTTTATTTCATTTCATTATCTTTATATATATCTTTATCAAATAAAGTGATTTGAATTCATTTCATTATCTTTATATATATCTTTATCAAATGAAATAATTTTAATTGAATTGAATTCATTTATTCATCATCAAAAATAAGTAATACCCCCAAATAAATGTGACAAATTTCTTGGTAAATTGAATGAACACTTGCATCATTAACTTCAAATGCACAATAGTGAATGTGTCAGCAGCTCATAAACATTATTAAATCAACATAGCATTAGTAAAATGTTGTTTGAATATTTTAAGTAAGTTAAGTCTGTTATGTTAAGTATCACATTATACAAACACCCTGAATGTTACACTTCCTCCTTTTTAGTGCCATTAATTTAGTGTTGCTATTCATTACGCCTGATATCTTCCTGGCTCTGGCCCAAAATCACAGCAAAGACCGCAGCTATGAACAGAATCTGAAGTATGATGAGATGTCTTCTAAATGTCGGCTAGAAAGCAGGTGGGGAATAAATAACTCGTGGAAGAAGAGAGAGCGTGAGCAGTATTTCATCTATTCAGAGGGCCATAGATAAAGAAGATCTAAGGCTGTGTATTAATTTGCTTTTGAGCAATTTAAGACATAAAAGTTCCTCCTTTTGTGCACAGAACTAACATTTAGGATATTTATGAAGACAATGAAGACCAAAGCGGAATTATTACTATGGCTGCAGATGAGATTTATTCTAATATCAAAACAGAGTCTTGAAATCTAGTTTCCTTTTTTTTTTATTTGGTGAAATATGCGTGAGGTAAAAGACAAAAACAAAAAGTTAAATAGAAGAAACATAAATAGAAGAAACATAATAAAGTTATCATATTTCTTGCAAATCCACAATTAGGTTAAGTGTGGGTGAGGGTCCGAGTGTGACAACATATATATATATATATATATATATATATATATATAATACAACATTCCATACGTGATATATCGGATAATAATATGATAATTATTAAATAAAATAATAAATATTATGATTGATAATAATAGTGAATGCAACAATTAATTCATATAGTGGTGAGGGGGTGAGACCAGACCGAGGCGCTGTATGTGCGAGTAGCAAAGCCCCCTATGCAGACACCCAGCGACCCAATAGGACGCCCCTGTCGGACAAAGGCAGGGGTGGTTCATCAAGTTGACTTTCTTTTATTTTTATAGGTATTTTTAATTTTATTAACTCACTTCTTGAAACATTTTCCATTTCCATCATCCTTCCATCATCCCTATGTTTACTGTTTACGCTCTCCTTGTTCTCTCTCTCATACTGTGCACGTATTTGTCTTTATTAAAAGTTCTGCCATGTACATATTAATAGATTTTTACATATGAAATGCAATCCACTGCTATCGCTGTGTGACAACACTTTAATCCCAGCTTATCAGCCGCATGATTCTCCACAGCATCAGCACTTTAGGAGGAGATGCAAAGGAAGGCAGAGAGAAAGCCGAAGGATGTAAAGAGGTCAGATGAATTAGAGGAATCAGCAAAAAAAGATTGACAGCAAGTGAGTGAAAAGAGAGGGAAAACTAGATAAAGAGTTCCAGCGTTTGTGGAGACCACAGTAAGAAGCCGAGAACAAGGCAGACAGAAATGTAATGTGAGAAAGAGATAGAGATACAAACGAGTTGTGTTCGTATCGGTTTACCTGAGAAAATATGATATAAACCTGCGGGTCCTTGGAGAGGCAAACGTGTTGTGAATCTTTGAGCTATCTTTTCATCACCGGCTATCACTGAGGAGAATCGCATGAAATGGAGTCACAAGTATTCTTCAAGAACGCAGCGGAGAAAGACGACAGAGGAGTGGAAAGAATCAAACGAACATGGAGATTGGCTCAGCTCAGAGAACTCTGTTATTGTAAAGCATACAGTACCTCATAAAACGCTGACTAAAGAAAATGACAACGTTTCCATACTAAGTGAATCAGAAATATTAAGTTGATAAAATTAGCATTTCGCTTGAACAACTTAAAATTCATGATCTGCTTTTCTTAACCGGTTGTCTGTCTTTTTTTTAGTAGGTAGTGAACTGACACGATAATCAATATTCTTCACAGATCCAACCAGAAATTGTTGAATTATATCCCGAAAAAGTCAAAGATCCTCCAGGTTACCTGAGTATGGGGAGAGCTTTATCGCCAAAGGTTTTTCGGGCCTTGACTTCCAAAAACTTAGTCAAATTTACTCCGGATTTTATGCATATGTATCAACTCAAGGGGATCTATCTTGTTTATATCTTATCTCCATTTAAAAGTTTCTATTTTTACTCACTAGGTGGAGATATTTTACAAAAAAAACACTGTTTTTTGGAATTAATGTCCTAAACTATGGTCTGATATTGTCTAAATTTTGTGTATATAAATTGACCCGAGGAGATCTATCTTGTATAAATCATATTTAACTCTCATAATTCATATTTAACTCACTAAGGGGAACTTTTTTTTTTAAATACTGTTTTTCTAACATTATTTGAGGAGATCAGTCAGGATTGCTTGTAACTTAACATTGTAAAAATGTATACAATAGAATAACATAAAAGAGTTATGTAGTTTTTCACATTTGCGTTCCATTCACAGACAACATTCTGCATTTCCTGTGTGCTATTTTGTCCTTATCTCTACACTTGAAAATGTCTTCTGATATGAGTCATATTGCATGGTTTAACAAGGCACGCTGAATGCATTATGCCAGGACTGCAAGAAAATCAATTACCTACTGCAAATTGAAAAAAGTGAGCACAAAAGGCTTTTAAATGCTTTCACTGTGAGATTAAAAGTCTCAAGATCAGATACATATTAATGACAAACATGCAGTTTGAGGTTTTCCTGGTTGACAATCATAATAGTCAGCACCCATGACTCCTCCCAAATTTACCGACAACTACCTGCTAATTGTAAAACAGGCATATCCTTTTTCGATATTTTTCTTATCTTTCACTTTCCTTTTTTGCCCAATTTTTGCATTTATAGTATTTAATTAGGGGGTATTCTACAGTTTCAATAAGCACATCTACCTAAGCAGTCCCATCGTATGCTAAAATATTCCGATGCTGCATATTTGCTTCTCTGGCTGCACTGCTGGATGATGAGAAAAACACTCCTCCCTGTACTCTCTATACTGCAGACAACACTACATGTGAAACTGTATCATAATAACTTGCTTGCTTGAAAGACACTAGAATAGAGAGAAAGATAGGTATTGGAATTGTGCACCGAGTATGAAAAAGAACAAGGGTTTCATCTGCATGTGGTATCTGCCAATTCTGTTAGTGTACATATACAGCACTATAAAAGTGCTGATTGATGATTTGTTCCTGTTGTAAGGATATTGTAACCCCATGGCATGAATCCTATTACATTTTACAAAAGCATGCGCTGCAGCGAATCACACACGCATTATAGTTCCCCTTCAGTATCACCTCATATGTCTTTCTGTGAAATTGTCTCGATGAGATTCCAATACTTTCTGTCCATGAATAAAGACAACATATCTCCGGGATGACCTATTTATGCTACATTCCATGTCATGCAAATAGATATGTTACATGATTAGATATCGAACATTTTCCTCTTTGTTATGATATTCCTCAAAACATAGTAAAAAAAATACAATTTATTTATGTGGCACCCATCATAGATAGCATGCAATTCAATGTGCTTTACAGTGTGGTACTAAAACCAGCAAAAATAATTGAAAAACAAGACAAAAATTCCTAAATCCTTGAAAAATAAAGACAATCACATGGCCTTAAAAACGAGGCACAAAAGACAAATACAAAATAATAGTCTTAAAATAAAATGGGTTCCTCCTTTAAATTATTCCAGGAGGAAGGAGCGATGTATCCTAAATCGTTTTTTTTTTCTTCAGAGCTCAGTTCCGACTCTGGGCAGCGTCGTTTTAAAAAGCTTTTGATTTTTGATTTTTACACTTGCATGCACAAACACGAAAAAGGAAAAAGCACAAGGAGAGGTTTACCTGTATAAACAAATGCCAACCAATGCATGAACTGTGGACATACAGAGAACACTTAGCAACAGCATACAGAGTAAAGTGGGGCATAAGATTTCCACTGCTTGTAATAAAACGTAAGGCATGATAATATAGTGTCTACATTTTTCTCAGATGCCTTCATAAATAGAAAATCAACATAGTCTGATAAAGGGAAAAGAAAGTTGAAGAAATTAGATGTATCCCTGCCAGCAAAGAAACATAAAATTAATCCCAGAAAAGAAACCAACTTTGAGTTTAAGTTTGCTGACAAGACCCTCAATGTGTTGATGGAGAGATACATTCTGATCAATGGCAATAGTTAAATATTTGTATGTGCTGACCCTTAGAGCGTCCACTCCTTCAGCGGTTGAGATATTAAGATGAGTAGAGTATTGATCTTGGTCAATTAAACATAGCATGAACTTGGATGTATCTGCGTTTAACATCAGTTTAAGTTTCAAACACATGAGGCAGAGCAACATCAAGACCTGACTGAAGACATTCAAGGGTTTGCACGACTGAAGGTGATAAGAAATAGATCACTGTATCATCTGCATAAGAGTGGAAATAAGTTTTTGGGGTTTGACACTTGGATAAAGGAAGATGAAGACCCAACAAGGTGCACACACTATTATTTTACCAGATAAGTCATTTCACCGTGTCGAAATCCTTGGATAAATCAATTATGATAGCACTTTTTTTTCTTTATTTTACAGCTAAGCACTACAAATGTTTCGTTCAATCCTTCGACAGCAGCTGCGAATGTGTTGTTTGGTGTGAACTGATGTTCTGATGAAATACCATTTGTATCTAGAGTGTTATTTTTAAATTTGTTCTTTAACATGTTTTCAAGGACCTTCGGTGAAACAAATGATTTGGAAATTATTAAAGAATGAGTGATTGCCTCCTTTCCGCAAATGATAAACCCAAAGCAGGCTTCCATATTTTGTTTACATTGTTGTTGGGGAGGATACGATTGAAAATATTAGTCAAAGCTTCTGCCATTGAGTCCACAGCTATCATACGAAATTAAAGATGAAGATTGAGAGGACCATCAATTTTTCCAGGGTCATGGTACTTTGTGGTTTTACAAACTTCTATTACAGTAAAAAGGGTGAATACTTATACATGCACACGGACGTCACTGCATTCTAAAGATTTAATAAATATCATAGCCTCTCAATCGATTACAACAAAATAAACCCCCTGACGTTGTCACATCACTTGTCATTCCTTGTCTTTCAGCCAGAGGACCTTAAAAGCGGTGACTTCCATTCGGCATAGAAGCTATACACCGACAACCACACCTGTTTTTTAACAAGCAAGATCGGCCAGTTTGCTTTTTTAGAGCAATCACTTGCTTGTTTGATGCCATCATTTTTTCTATCCAGGGTCCAAGGTTTCATTTTTAGAAAGTAGAAAGAAAACCTTATCTATTGTCACGTGATGATTTTAAATCCACACAGAGTTATGAAGAAAGAGAGTAAATACAATACCTACCAGAGAAAACACACACAAACACACATTAAAAACGAAACAATTTATAAGATGTAAACGTGCTCCCCACTATGGATCATCTCAAATGCCAAATGATTGTTTGAAAAAAAAAAATTCAATATATGAGACATGGCTACCTTTGGCTTATTGTTGTGTTGCAAGTATTTGGTCGTATCTGCCATTTATGCGGCTGAGGATTTACTCTTATCTGTTCCTTATTCTCTCCTCATTTTCCTCTGCATGTATGTAGCATGCAAATGATCCATGGCTTGCATTTGCAGATAAGGTCCTCAAACACCCACTAAATGTATGTATCCTGAATCACACCACATGCACAACCTGAGAGGGAATCTCTAACTGCTAACCAAGTGAGTTAAATGCCATGCAATTACTAATGAAGAGCTATCCAATAGCTAATAGCGCTGATCACAGAGGCGTGTTTTGAGCCTTGACAGGGCCAATGAGGGCACCCGTCTGTCCCTGACCTCATGAATATGAATGAGTCATGCAATGATAAGGCCTCTTTAATAGGCTATATGCAAATTCTTTCTGATGTGGTTGTCGGGAGTGATTTGACTGCATGGTGTTCGGATGAGAAAACAGGAGGAGGGGGGGGGGGGGGCTGGAGAGCACAACACTGGAATACCAATGGCCCTCTGCCTGAAATGAGGCGTTTCGAATTCATTAGGTTGTAAAAGACAAACTGATATAGAATCTTTGAATGTGGTTATAAGGGCACAGATAAATACATGCAAAAACCTCATGCATGAGCCACAATCAGCGACTTCTTATTCTTTTGCTATAATATGGTCCACTATATCATTCCTCTTTATTCATAAACATGCATTCATAGTATAATGAACACAGGGAAGCATCCAATTGAAATGACTGCTTGATTAGTTTGTATGGAGCTAATTTCCTGTCACAATTTAACCAACAGAATATGTTATATAAATGTCCCATGATTCAATAAAAATAACAGTGTGCAGCACTCCCCAGTCAACAAATGTACACTGTGTTCTTTCACAAACACAAAACACACAGTTCAACTAATTAATTACTAATACATCACGCTTCAGAATAATCTACTGCATGTTTTACAATTTCAACAATAGTTCCTCCAAGAATTACAGATAATGGTAATAACGAGGCCTTTGCTATAGAATGAGTCCCAAAAATGCCCCCAATCCCTTGCATCGTACAAGTAATCCCCCTGATTGAACTCCTCAAATTTAATTTGAAGTTAACTAAAAAATACAGTGTTTTTCATAAAGAAAGCTATCCCATTGAGTGAAATATGAGCAGTTATGCCTAAAGTATAATTTATACAAGATAGAGATCCTTGAGTCGATTCACATGTACCTAATTTGGACTAAATCAGACCAACATTTAGTCCAACAAATATATAGAATATATATTCCACAAAAACTTGTTTCTTCTTTAAAAACATTGTAAAATAACATATTACATTTACAGGGTGATCATTTCTCATAAGCTGAGAAATTATGACCTTGAAACTTTTTGAGATAAAGCTGCTCTTAGTGTTAAAAATATACAACCAACCCCCAAAAATCATCTCCTCGCACTAAGGTCTATGTGGGTATAACATGTGAACGGTGATGATTCTATAGTAACTTTTCAGGGCTATAATATTCTTAATGCGCTTCAAGTGTTTAACAAATCTCTTCTATGTCTTGGACTGTAAGTCATCAAGGATGAAGGCTAGATTTTCCCACTAACTTGAAAGCTTGACTTTTTTAGGCTAGAAAGGAGAGAGGGAGAGGAGAAGAACGGTATCCCGTAAAAAGACACAGGAATTGTCCCTTATTCAGATGAGCCAATTTAGTCCAACGGTGCAGTTCTGTGATTATATTACAATTGTTTAGTTTATATAAGTGGTCTGCATTTCTAAAAAAAAGCAATAAATATAAATAATCATAGAGGCTCTTTACTTATTTCAGCTGCTTCTGTCTATGACATAAATGCGTATCCTCTCCTTCAAATAAAATGAACTTATTACAAGTTTAGTATTACCGTGTAGGATTAAAATGCAACAATGTGTTTGTGTTGTATTTCTGTGCTAAGGCTAAATCGCATGACCTAAAATACCTTACAATAATACAATAGCTGCATTTTTTCAATCCATCAATCTTGTTCTGTTAAACCAGGGAAACCCCTGGATTTTTACCTGGAAATCAGCAGGCCAAGCAAGGTATATCAAATGTCCCTCTCCTCACCAACAATCTCCAGCCCATCCCCAAGGATCCAGAGGTGATCCCAGGCTTTCAGATGAAAAATATGAAACCCCGGACAAGTTCTGGGTCTACCAATGGGTTTCCTCACAGCTAGATGTACCTAGAAATCCCCCAAAGGGAGGCGTCTTTGAGGCATCCTGATTAGATGTCCAGACCAGAGCATTGTTGTTGCCTTAACCTCTGAGTTCTTTCCATCTGTTCGTGAATGAAGTGGCCCGTTCTGACTCAGAGAAACACATTCGCACCATCGACAATTTAGAGTCACCTATGAATCAATGTTGCATGTTTTTGAACTCTGGTGGGAACCAACACTGACAAGGGGAGCATGCAAACTCCACACAGAAACAACACACAACTACAACCAACTCTGCGTTCAAGGTTCAGAAGGACACCATTTGTTTGAAACGTCTAATCTAAAGGCTGAACCTAAAGGGCACACAGATAATATGTAATTCCCCTCTGTCCTCTTCCTACTCCATAAATACAACTGAGAAGGAAAGCGAATCATTTGTCAGTAGTGTGTGAGCTATCATGAGACTCTTCCTAACCCTTCACCCACAAACTTAACACTGTTTCTTGCGGAAACACATCACATCATGGAGGGAAAAGATGACCCTCCATGACCGACCTTTGACGGTTAGTTACAGAGCGGTATATTTATTAATATGTTGAAGGAGTTATACTGTCCATGTGCACAGCCTTCTTTTTCTAAACACTACCTATTTGCTGTTCTGCGGGCCTGCTGTGAATGTGATTGCTTGTCGAAGAACAGTACAGGAGGAAGTTTGTCAGGAGTGGTCAAGCGGTGCAGTGTGACTTTGTGAGGAACCTACACTAACTGCCTCCACAATTACTGATTACCATTACCATGTACCATTCTGATGTCTTGCTTTTTATTTATGTGGCACTGTTGATTGAACAGTAAACTGGAAGTCTAGGCGATTGGTTACGCATAGAATCTATAGAAAATGATTAGAACTTTTAACCTATATTTTACATTACTGCACAGTTTTCTGATTGTATGGGTCATATTTGTGAGCACATAAACGGTGATGGGGTGAGAATGGAAGATCACTCAATCCCTAGGTAAGCTTAATGGTTCAAACACATTTTAAGTAGCGTGCACAGGGTTAATTTACATTCATATTTGTATTTTGATTCAAGTTCTAACTTTACTTTTCAACCTTTCACAGTTCTGCTGTGATTTATCCGTGTTTGACAGAACCGCCAAGCCCCTATCTAGTTTCTTTCACACAGATCACTGTGACTGCATGACCAATACATCCAATTATCAGGTTTATTTATTGATACTTGATTAATTTGGATCCCCATTAGTCACTACAAATGTAGCAACTAATCTTCCTGGGGTTCGCATTTATCAGTGAAAGGTCAGTTTACCTGATAAGTGAGTGATTTCTTAGTTTCATGTGCACATCGTTAATAAGTAGGCTTGAAAAATTACTGCATTTTCTGTGTAGTGTGTTTTTCATACTTCATGAATTGCTGCACAATGTTACACACGACTGTATTAATAATTCCTGTTGCTGTTTGTTTCCCTTTTTTTTTGGCATAAAAAACAAAACTAAAACTAATCCAACAAACTTTTCCATTAGCTTACGTTCTATTTTTTCCCTTTCCCTCAGCGTTATGCGTTAAAAGGACCTCCTCATAATACGGACACCAACCAATCATCAGACACAAAGCTCCTGCACATAATGATACATTGGTTTAATTTTAAATTTCACTTCTTCACTGTTACTTAATGCACCCTGTGCCCACCCACCTCTTTATGTAGGAGTGCTTGAGTTTTTGTAATCTTCTCCAAAGTGCAGCTAATTGCCACTTTGAGCCATAGAGGGAACAAAAACGTAATATGTTTGACACCATTAATCGCACAAAAGCGCTGGACCTCCAGGATGTAATGGAAAACACGATTATACCAAGACAAAAAGCTCCCTCAACCTCTCCGATATAAGCCCGCTAAACTTATTCTAACATGCCTACATAACATGTTAGAATAAGATAGGTTTCCTTAAAACGTTACCCATCTTCATCTTTCTATGTGGTTATGTAATAGCAGTCAGATGTATGGATATATATATGTTTTGATTTATGCAGCTGTGTGTGTGCTGCTGTGCACTTGTTCAGTTCACGCTACAAAGAGTGTGTGTCGTCGCAGCTAAAAGTAACCCCTTGTCATCCACAAGCTGCCATCATTACTTAGAGCATGGCCCGCTTTCAGTCGCAAGCGCTGAACACGGGGTGGTAGACACTGTTCTTCATAGGGTCTTTTAAATTCACAATTGGTTGTCCCAGTTCTGTCAACAGACAATGGAGCGCAGTGTGCACAAACACACCACTGACTGCTTCATGCGAGTCTTTTATGTGGAGCTGTGTGTCTTTTTTTAAACGCACATCTTTGTATATGTGAAGGTTGGCTTTTTTATGCCTTTCCTTCAGTTTAATCAATACACCAGTAGAAGCTCTCATTGGTTCATGAGTGAGCCGAGAGCAACATAGCAAATGTTTGAACTTCTTAAAGATGTAACTGATCATGTGTGAATTAACTCTCCCCGTGTTTCTGTTTCTCAAGAAGGTTCATTCAAGTGTCAATGTGAAATCATGCATTGATACTAAATAATGTAGACTACATCAATGCAGTCAAATAGACTGAAGATCAATCAATCAATCAATCGGCAAAATAAATGTTCATATCGTGCATTTGGCAGAAAAATAATGTAATAATATATTTCACAAGTAGCAGATATTTGAAACTTGTCTGCTTAAATGTTTCTTTATGTTTAATTTTTTAAATTATTTTGTTCTAACAGTATTTGGGTCTGATTAGGTTTGGGCACAGAAACCACTTGGTTAGGATTAGGAAAATATAATGTTTTGGATTTAATTTGTGTGTTTTGTCACAAAAACTAGGCTCCAAAGTTCAAAACATCCACTCATTTAAAAACAAAACTCGTATTCCTGTTTACCTTTCACTAATAAGGATTTGCAACTTTAGATTTCTCCATTCTCATTGTTTAACTGGCACAGGTCTTACACTCCTATAACGATATAATATATTTAGCTAAAAAACTAAATATAATGTCGTCTTCATCAGGGGAAGAGCGACTGGTGTTGGAGAAAATTGTTGCATGAGTAACTGTATCTTCTAGTTTTACTGCATTCTCTGAATATTGTGTGTGAAAAGCTGGAATGATACTGAACAGACTTTGATTTTCATTTATTGGCAACAAGCAAATATGAAAGCATCCGAAAATGAAAGAAAATTACATCCTTAATCCTGTGTAGACGCTGAACTCACAGGAGGATTTTTTTATGTTTTGTCTGGGATCAATTTGGGATCCAAACAGCGATGAGCCAGAGAGGACCACAGGAAAGAGAGAAATCTGGAATATATTGCGTGGACTCCTGCCCTATCCCCCTGTTTTGAAAAACTTGAAGAATGGCAGATAGTTCATGATTATACATCACTATTTATAATATCATTAAAAAAAAAAAGCAAGCAAACCAAAGATTTGGGTCTCCCAATCATCTCTTGACGTAAATCTGTAATACGACAAATGAGAGACGGACCCGTCAAGTCTGACAATTCAAAAGGAGGAGGAGTCAGGAACAAGCTCAGGGTTTTTTCAAGAAAACCTGCCAGCGAGCAGGTTGGGTTCACAGAGTAAGTTGCCGTGGTAACTGACCCAGTGTTTCCCTCATCTCAGATGTTATCAAAGTCAGAGTTTCCGCTAAACCTGCTTTCTGGAATACCCTTTTTGGAGTGCACAGACTTGTTTGATCCCCCTTGGTTGGAATACACACAGACATGAAAACGCTTGTGGGTACTCCAGGAGTTTGTGTGTACTGTCAAAACAAACGACTATAAAATGTCTCTTGTCATTCTGAAATATATCCACTTTCGTCCCAAGTGTTGAAAAATACTTTTTTTAAAAGTCCAGTTAGGGTTTGGTTTGGTCTGCTCTCAAACAGCCTCCTTGGCTTTGATCCCAATTTACCCACCCCCCCTCCACCCCACCTACCTTTTAGATGAGGAATCCAGCTAATACTCTAACTGTATTGTCACTGTAGGTATGTCACTTCATGCTGATATGACATACATGGAACATTAATATGTAACGTATTGTGGGTTTTCACCGACATTCAATGAAACTATTTATTCTGGCGATTGGGTTACAGGGTCAAACCTGTGTCCTCAACCAAGACAAGCTGGAACAGGAATATAGGATATATATTAGGATATATGTAATTATATCCTAAGTCATTCTCTACCAAATATGCGATTAGTTTGTAATTATGGACAAAGGGATATTCTGCAATTGAAAAAAATATTGACAAGATTCAATATTTATGTAGCTGCCCAAGCAATTGAAGCCTTTGACTGAAACAAAAATAGTGATTAAACACAGAATCAAGAAGAACACTGCTTTGATGCACGGCATGTCTGAGAAGCTACAAGCTGAAGTTAATCTTTGATTTTTCATCATCTCTCTACATGCCGGGGATATGTTTAAAATCAAAAAGTAAAAGGCTTCATTTAAAATGAGAAAAGAAGAAATCACAAAACTAGCAAAACACACAAACACAAATAAATTAAATGATTTAGACCACAGTGCATCATAGTACACAAGACATTCAATCACAGTATGATCGAGAGTGTTTAAGAGGAAAGAAAGGAAAAGCAATTTGGTCTGACCGTGGAGCTCATCTACTGCACTGTGACAGTTGATTAAAGCTCAAAACATGAATGCACACATAAACACACACACACACACACACACACTGAGCCACTAATTGAGTTGCTATGGTAGCAACCTAATATCATTCACTCCCTGCGTTTTAGATTGTATATAGTAGGAGTCACAGGGGGGCATTTCACTTTCTCTCGTAGCATTTCTCTTTTGGCTTAATGAGCTCTGAACAGCAAACTGATTGCGGGCTGTGAGAGTAATGGGCACAGGCTTAGACGACTTGATGGCCTCGTCTGGCTTTGCATTCTCTCACAGAAAGCCACTGGGATCTCTTATCATAGCTGGTTAATAACAGCCAAGAGGGCAGAGCCCGACATTGGTGCTCGAACCCACTTTCTCGCTTGATCTGTCCCCTGTTGCTTAAAATAGCCCAATGCTATGCTTCCCTATTTAGGAATAGAGGAAACCTATTTAGGGGATGTGTAACTCTTTCTCTCTTTTGCAATTCCAACTGAAAGAGTGTTCACCAAAACCAGTTTTAATAAATAAAATAATCTAGTATCATGGATAGTAGTGGTACTGATCTTTACTTCTTATCTCAATGCAAACAATTCTAAATACTTTTTGTTATCATACCTTTCATGCCCTGCTCAACGTTTTGGTTGAGCACATTTTGAGTCGCTATTTCTTATTTAAAAACTTGACTCAACCTCTTTATATTAAGACTCATCGGCAGCTTGAATATGCTGAAGAGTGAATATCCGCCATGGATGGAGCCCTGGGGGACACCACACGTCAAACGAGCCATCAAGAAGGAAACATTAACTATGGCTATTGATAATATCCTATTTAATAAGTAGGATTTTTTGGCATATTGAAGCATCTGAGGACTTACCAAACATAATTATGTAACTTCATACAACCAAGAAAAACTCTAATAAGAGTCAAACATGCTTTACCAAAATGTTGAGCTCATCTAATTAAAATTGAATACTTTCCACGAAATACAAAATCTTATGATGAAATCATTTTCTAAGTCTGATTTTTTTTTTACTCTTTAAAAACACGCTAGACTGAAATATTGTCTCAAAGATATTAAATTAGTTAATGTGATTTTTTTTTTGTCTTCAAATGAGTGTCCCTTGGCCTTGAACTTCTGAAGAGCTGGTTGTCCTGTGTTGGACCATGCACTTGTGAAGTGGCTGTTCAGTCCCCCCTATGTACAAATCTGTGACTCCTCGCTGCATTGAACTGCATAAACCACGTTGCTCAGTTTGTGTCTGGGTGTCTTGCCTTTGTGGTGGACCCGTTTTTGTCTGAGGGTGTTGCACGGTTTGAAGTGAACTGGGATGACGAAGAATCCTTTAGTAGTCACGTACAGTCATACACAGTACAACATAGTGAAATTATTTCTCTCCATTCGACACATCCCTGAGGGAGCCATGGGCAGCCTCTGTGAAGCGCCCGGGGAGCTAAGGTTTCAGGGTCTTGCTCAAGGACCCTACGACAAGTAGACCCTGGTGGGATCTGAACTGACTAGCTTCCGATCTTCCGATTACGATACGGCTGCTCTACCCACTGAGCCACAGCCGTCACTGCTGGATGTTGTGTGTAACTGGAGGTTTAATACCTGAACCTTCCTCTATCAGTCAGTAGGAACTGAGGCAGCCTCTTCGAAGAGAGGTTGACGACTTCAAGTCCAAACAGAAGCGAGGTTTCTTCAGATTCAACCTAGAGGCATCACCATTAGAGGGATGAAGGAGAATCTACGAAAAAATACATAAAAAACATAAAAAAGTTTTCAAATCTGTCTTAGATTAACTGGAAAAAGTCATAAAGTAGTTAGATAACCTCAATTTCTAACATTTACAGCAGCAACAAAGACCAACACATTAACACAGCAACAGTAATCCAAAAACAACAGTAAAACACTACATTGTACTGCATTATGGGTACTTTAATTTTGATATTCAAAATACATTTTTCTGATAATACTCATAAATTTTCTTAAGGAGGGTTTTAAAAGCAATTCTTGAATGTGTTTTAGAGTCTTTTAACCTTTAATGTCCTCACCAAAACAAAAACAAAACAGTGGAATAATTACTTCTTACTACTTCTTCTGTCGGCTGCTCGCCACAACGTATCATTTTTTTCCATCTTGCCCTGTCCTCTCACCACATCCAGAGATGGCCTCTTTGGTTTTCCCCTTTTTCTCCTTCCTGGCAGCTCCATCTCCAGCATACTTCTACAAATATATCTAGTATCCCTTCTTTCCCCATGTCTAAACCATCCCAATCTTACCTCTTTTACTTTGTGTCCAATACGTCTTAACTGCATCCCTCTGATGTGCTCATTTCTAATGCTGTCCATCCTCGTCCATCCCAAAGAGTATTTCAACATCTTCAACTCTGCCACCTCCAGTTCTGCCTCCTGTCTTTTTTTCAGAGCCGTTGACTCTAAAACATCCAGCAGAGCTGCTATCACTAACGTCTTGTAAACCTTTCCATTCACTCTTGCTGCTACTCTTCAGTCATGGATAACTCCTTACACTCTTCTCCACCCTGCCTTCACTCGCTTTTTCACTTCTATTACACACTCCCCATTGCTTTGAACAGTTCACCCCAAGTGCTGCTTTTGCTTTGTAGCACTTTGAGATTTGATCCAAATGTAAAGTGCATTATAAATTAAATGTATTATTATTATTATTATTATTATTATTAAGTACTTAAATTCCTGCACCTTCTTCACCTCTACTCCTTGCATCCCCATGGTTGAACTGCCTCCCTTTTATTCACACATGTATTCTATCTTGCAGTGACTGATCTTCATTCGTCTTCTCTCCAGTTCATACCTTCACCTCTCCTGGTTTTCTTCCACCTGCTCTCTGCTCTCACTACACCTCACAATGTCATCAGCGAACATCATCGTCTATAGATACAAATAATAATAATAATACATTTAATTTATAATGCACTTTACATTTGGATCAAATCTCAAAGTGCTACAAAGTAAAAGCAGATAAAAGCATCAATAAAAAAATAAAATAATAACTATATAAAAGCCTGACCAAAAAGCAGCAATGTTAATTAAAGTTATAGGTTCTGCTAAAAAGGAAAGTTTTAAGTCCTTTTTTAAATATGTCAGTCGTCTGTGGAGCCCTCAGATGGTCAGGGAGGGCATTCCACAGAAGAGGGGCAGCAGAACAGAAGGCCCGATCACCCATGGTGCTGAGCTTAGTCCGGGGAAGGAGGAGGCGGTATGACTGGGTAGAACGGAAGGATCGTGTTGAGGTCAGTCGGGTGAGTAGTTCTTTTAGGTAGGGGGGTGCGTTACCATGGATGCACTGGTGAGTGAGGAGAGAGATCTTATAATCAATCCTG
>VRLP01007540.1:0-21294 GCA_009660295.1 Lophius piscatorius | reverse complement strand
TATATATATATATATATGTATATATATATATATATATACATGTGTATATATATGTATATGTATACATGTATACATGTGTATATATATGTATATGTATACATGTATATATATGTATACATGTGTATATGTATACATATGTATACATGTGTATATATATGTATATATATATATGTATATGTATATATATGTATATGTATACATGTATATATATGTATACATGTATGTATATGTATACATGTATATATATGTATATGTATACATGTATATATATGTATATGTGTGTATATATATATATGCATATATATGTATACATGTATATATATGTATATGTGTGTATATATATATATATGCATATATATGTATATGTATATATATGTGTGTATATATATATATATATATATATATATATATATATATATATATATATATATATATATATACCTGCACTTTGTATAGGGGTGTGTACATAAGTAATAGATCATTATATAGATATATCTAAGAGAGAGAGAGTAACAATCTGTAAGCTGCCTGTATAAACTAGAGTTAACTCTGTTCCCTTATGAAACATGAGAGTAAAAAAGAGTTCCCTCTGTGATCCTGACCCAACCTCCAGTTATCGAAAGGTTTCCCAAACCAGCTGTTGATTGTAGCTTAAATGAAAGAACAGTTATTGAATCACAGCTGTCTGGTCATGATTGGGCTCTGATAGTAATAACTGACATGTTACTGGACTGTGAGTTTTCATTTTAGTTTTGGTTTTGTTCATATTATTTGTAGGAATTATCTTTAATAACTCAGCATAAAAATCTCCGAGATGAATGCCTGCATAGAAAATGGTTATCTGCTCATAAACTCGTCCTGTTTCAAGCACAAAGCTGCTCCTCAGATCTGCTGCCAGAGATGCCTAGTGAAAGTTCTGACATGTGAAGAAAGAGCCATAAGTTATTTTAAAAACGCCACTACTTCATGTTGTAACAGAAATATATTCGTACTATTTGATTATGTTCAGGGTGATTAATGGTTATTTTTAAACATCATATACAAATATACGTCTAATCATCGCTTTTGCTCTTTGAGCACATTTCAAACAGCCGCGTATGAAGCAGTTAGTGTTGTCATGAATTGTTGTTTGAGGGTATTGTGTGGTGGCGTGCCTGTTGTGTCATTTTGTACTCAGGTGTGCTCTATTTGGTCAGCGTTCCTCTGATGTGTGCAAAAATCAAAAAATGCTTCATTTGTTCGGGTACAGCAAATAAAAACGTTCAAAAAAACTTTGAGAGGAAGCTTTCCTGTCATGATTATTCTCCACACACGGATTTTTCAGCATTCAACTTGATTTTGTAAATGTAGTTGATAAATCAATAAAGAGTGAATTCTGAAATGACTGTTTTTGTGGTTTTTATTTGTTTGATAACATAAATATTAAGATTGATCATTTTATTGTCTGATTTTCAGTGTTACAGTTGTCATGTGGATGCCTTTTGTCCGCTGAGGTAGAATTGGCTTCATATGTAGAAACTTCATTCAAGTGCTCCTTATTTAAACTCCAGCTGGTTATTATCAAGTCTGTGCGTTCCCTGACATTTATTTCATCCCCTTTATGTAATTCTGTCGATCCTTTTACACAATAATAGTGACTTTTCACTGGCACTACCTGTTTACCCACTTTAGTTTATTACTACACATATCTTTGAGTTTGTCCATGTACGGATTCTGTGCAATTTATAACTAATCATAGTCTCTCATTTACACTCTCTCCACACACTACCAGCACAAGACATTGTGTATGGTTATCTCATAACCACATATGGGAATTTATGTAATGTGTCTCAGGGAGATATATTTAAGATAAAGATCTTCTTGACATTCATATCATGAGCACTTTTTTCATTTTTTTTTCATTGTGCAATTGATAATCATTAAATCCAAATTATTTTCATGGTGTGTTTAATGGAGTGTTTATCATATTATTAGTAGGATGGAAGCACAAACGAATATGTTCTTAATGTCATATTATTATTAAATATACGTGTAACAAAAACAGCTAAGATGACTTCTGATTTTTTTAAACTTTACAACTATTGTACCTCTTTATGTAAATATTATTTATCAAATGTATTAATGACTTAATGAAGTTCAAAAATTGAATGACACAAAAAGTTGATTTCTTTCAGAAACCAGAGAACTCTCGTTTATATTCAATATCAATTTACTAAATTTTAATGACACAAATAAATCTATAACGTGCACTATACCTTTAAGTTTTACGACATGCCGAAAAAGCTCATTGCCGTAAAGGATGACGCTGAGAAAAAATGGAGGCTTTGAGTTTGCTGTAACTTTTCTACTGCTGTATCAATCTGCCTTGTGAAGAATTGTCCCTGTTTTTAAACAAACCATGTTTTCCTGAAACAAGAGACGTTTCTCAACTCAGTTGTCCTTGTTTGACCAAGTGTTTCACGCTACAGGAGCGCACGCGTGTGCGTGTTTTGTGAATCATGTTCGTGTTGGTGGAGATGGTCGACACTGTCAGGATCCCTCCGTGGAACTTTCAGAGACAACTCAACGAGGCCATCGCGGAAGAGCTCAACAAAAAACTGGCCAACAAGGTGTGTGCTTGTGAACCAATGGGGGCTTGCGATTCTAGACCGGTTCTGAGGCTACCGAACATCACGTGGTTGGAGTTAGCTAGCCCTTACAGTTGAACTGTCCACAGTGGGGGCAAGTCAATGCAATGTTCTGACAGGGTGAACTGCACAAGCATGTGTGGGAGACATTGGTTATAACCCGCGCCCCGTAAGTCCCGAAGGCGACAGACATACTGCATGTCCCCACTAACCCTTATTACATTTTCACTGAACATCAAACAAATAAAAATTGCAATAATTATCACACCTTTGCTGTCATTATACTCACATGCCATATGTCATAGAAATATTTACATCCTACTGGCAATATGAAGATCGCACATGGTTAAATAGGAGATTAAATATTTCCCATGAAACATTACATGTCAGTATTGCGCGTAGTTTAATACAGTCATGCACAAGTTGATTATAAGAGTTACAGGGAGTTTAGTAGTCTGATTGCAGTGGGAATGAAACTTGTTCTACACCTGATGCTTCGGTACCTTCTGCCAGAGGGTGGGTGAGGTCTCTGACTACACAGGTGGTTTTTTGTTCAGGTTGCGTTTACAGTCAGTGTCTTTGACAAACAGGCGTGAAGGGCGGTGAGCCACCTGCAACGGATCAAGTGTAGGGAGGAGTGAGGTAGAGTTGTGGACTTTCCTGAGCCTCTCAAAGCACTTTATGATAATAGATGTGAGTGCCAAGAGATGGTTGTCATTGACGCATGTCATTTTTCCATTCGGTCTTGTACATTGTCAAGACAATTTAAATGAATTACATTAAGTCCAAATCGATTTCGGTGCAATTTTAGACGCAATCCCATTGAGCAAGAGTGATAATTTTCCTCATCTTGCAAAATACACTGCTCCCAAAAATTAAGAGAATGCTGGTGCAGTGGACCCTGAGTCCTCCTGGTGCCGCACAATGGCTGGCCTCGTGTGATCAGAGTGTGTGGCAGGTCCTGGAGGATTTAGGCACTGATACCCTTGACTGATCCTCATGTCTTTTCAGACGAGAATCCATCTAAGGGCATCAATAGACTGCAGAGATGTGTTGGAATGGCACACAGGCATGTGGGGGTCAAACAAACTACTGGTCTACATTATGAGTTGTTGTGGTAAAATTTACACAAATAGAATCAGACTGTGATTTACATAATTCACTTTGATCCAGCGCTCGATGGGTTCATGAGTTTGGTTTCCATTGTATGTTAACCTTCAATTGTTGACCGAGGCTCAAAACATTTTCTACAGCTTTCAATATTGGTACTGTGTTCTGTTTGAAAATCAATTGCATATGGAATGTCTAATGTGAATGAAAGATCTGCTGGGATAATGTAATCCGATCCTTGTAATCTGAAACGTGACCTTCTCTCATCACATCAGGTGGTCTACAATGTTGGCCTTTGCATCTGCTTGTATGACATCACTAAACTGGAGGATTCCTATATATTCCCAGGAGACGGAGCGTCACACACCAAAGGTATAATGATGACGATGAAATGGCTGTACGCAGTGGTTTCTTATTTCCTCATACACTCACATCCCACTTAAAGCCATTTATTGTACTTTCACTGCCTCTTAAGATTTTAGAAACACTTGTTTGATATTGCAATAAATGAGCCGTTCCTGTTAGTTTTGTAGTCTTGATTTCTTCATCATCGGGAGGGGAATCCATGTAATGATTTATTAGTTTACTGACTCTCCTCATGCAAAGATTTAGGGAAGATACTGCAGACAACCCCTCCTGAGAACTGAGGCAGACCCAAAAGATGCTATAACCATTCTACGATTCATTCATGGAGTACTTTGATTGGTTTGCAAAGTGTAGAAAGGATGTCACAGTAAATTCCCCTTTATACCACTTCAATCACTCGGGTCTTAGGTTAGGATTAAAGTGAGAACGTCCATCAGCTTCACTTAAGTCTGAGTTGTTCTCATCTCCCTTCTTTCTGTCAGTTCATTTTAGGTATGTCGTTTTTCACCCTTTTCTCGATGAGATCCTCGTTGGCAAGATCAAGTACTGCAGCCAAGAGGGAGTTCATGGTAACTTTTTGTCTTCCTGGTTCAGAGTGTTTGCTCCAGTCTCCAGAAGTGTTTTAGAAAATAACAATCATGAAAGACGGTCCTTGGTTACACTTTAAAACCTCTAGAGTGTTTTTCTTTTATTTCCTAATGCCAGAAGTAAATATTGTGAAAATGCTTGCCTCTGCTGTGAATCACTCTGATAGTTTTAACTTGTTCACATGTGTTGAGTATGCTCATGTTATTTGTCTGCACCTATGGTGAACTAACTTATAACTTAACTTATAGGTCATGAATGTGAGCAAAAAACAACCTATACTTCATCACAATGTGTGCGTTGTGAATAGAATTACAAGGGTCACTTGTCCCTGCCTTCACCTATAGATATGTGGTGAACACTGACTGCAGTCTCTAACCTTTCTGTTTCAGTGACAATGGGCTTCTTTGATGATATCCGCATTCCACCAGAGTCACTTCAGCAGCCTGCAAAATTGTATCCTGACCACAAATGTTTCCAGAACTGGATTAAATTCTATTGCTTGTTTTTTTTTTTCACAGTATTGGTCTAAAACCTGCAGCACATTTCACTCTAGTTTAGTTTGCCACCCTTAGCTACAGCCGCAGCGATGAAGCAGAGCAAGTCTGGCTGTGGGAATACGAGACGGATGAAGGGGCTCATGACCTCTACATGGACCAAGGTGAGGAGATCCGTTTTCGGGTGACGGATGAAGTCTTTGTGGATACGTCGCCAACAGGCCCGGCCATCGCCGAGACAGACACTCCCGCACAACCGGGACAGTCGACGGCGCCGCCAGCAGAGGATAGCGGGGTGAAGAAAGAGGCACCGTACACACTGATCGTAAGAACACAGTTCATTGAGAGCTGAAGTTACCTCTCTATCCGACCTTCTCTTCGGATACTTGATGTTGTCTTTTTCTAGACTGGATCTGTCTTGTCCTTATGCCACTGGAAAAAGGGGCTTATGTTGGAAAATGTTCTGTATTACTGCTCTTACAATGATAATCAAGTTGACAACCTGCTGAGAGCAAATTCATAATAATGAATATATTGGGAAAAGCTGACAAACTTTTACTTCAACCCACAGTCGGTGTCCCAGTCAGATTATACGTTATCACTCATCAGCCGACTGACCATCCCTCTAAGGCAATAATCAGTTTTGTATGCAGGACATGGTTCTTCAAAGTTCCCAGGCAAAACTCAGTCACGGGTCCTGGCAGTAACTCACCTGCTATCGGGAACAACAGTGTCATTTATTACCAGCCATCTTCTCGTCTCTGGCCTGAAATCACTAAAACAATGTTGCTTTAAAGTGTTCTTTTACACAATAGATTACTTTTACGTTTAATGCTACTCACCAGAACCTAGTTTGTCTCTTTTTGACATCTGATGATTGAAGTTTGTTGAAGGTTTCACGTGGAGGTTAATAGGTAGTGATGAGGTAAATGTATATATAACGTAAAAACATGTGGAGAGCCATTATTTATGCTAAAGTGGGTCATCTGTTGGAGAGGAGGAGGTTGTTGTACAGGCTTATTGTTTGAGGCAGGAAGGATTTCCTGAACCGGTCCCTGTGACACTGGAGCTGGATGAGTCTGTTGGAGAAGGAGCTCCACCATCTGTCCAGATGGCTTGTGGAAGAGAATGCTCAGGATTATCCATGATGGACAACAGTTTGTCCAGTGTCCTCTCCACCACCTCCTCAAAGGTGTCCGGTTTGCAGCCATTAAGAGCCGGTTTTCTCAATCAGTTTATTGATTCTGTTGGTGTCTCCGGCTCCGATGCTGCTCCCCAGCTCACTGCAGCATTGAAGGGAGCACTGGAGACGACAGACTGGTAGAAGATCTCCAGCATCTTGCTGAAGATGAAGGATCGTTGAAGGATTTGAGAATCATCAGGAAATAGTCTCCTCATCCCTTACTGGTACACAGCCTCAGTGTTGATCTTCCAGTTCAGTTTAATGTCAACTGGCACCCCCAGGTATTTGTAATATCCCCCAGAATGCACAGTGTTGGTGTGGTCGTCCATCACCATCTTCTCTGGTGTTTAGCCCCATTTAGCAGCAGTTGATTGATTTCGAGACCACTCCAATCATCAGCCACTGCTCTTTACTCCTCCTCCTGTCCATCCTTGATACACTCCACCACTGCAGAGTTGTTTTGCTATTAGTTTTGTTAAAAAAACAACAACACAGGGAACCTGAACACGGTCAATTCAACTACATTTACATTATGTGTGCTATTCTCTGCTGACATTCCTGCTCCTATCATGTATGAGGAGGACTAATCCCTTTTAGAGCCGAAACGTCTATCATGGATACCTCAGTAGGTTTTAGGATGCTGGCCAGTAAAGTAAATTGCTGATTTTCTGATCACAATTCTTTCAATAAAGTAACCCTAATGGACCCACAGGATTGTAGGGCAGCGATATTTCCTATAACAGGGGTGGAAAGTTCATTTATTTTGCTAGCATAAACTAGGTATCCAATTCATCCAAACTGCACAGTGTAAGGCATCTATCGCCAAATTTTGGCGGGAGAAAAACTAGAGATAACTTTATGAAGAGGGTTTTGCACGTGCACTGGTTACCCACAAGTCCTCCCTTTACAGACAAATCCACTCTGGACCAATCCCATGTAGTTTTGGACAAATGACCGTTCCATTTGTTGTACTAAGAGGTTTTTTGGGCTATTCTAAAAATGCTCCTTTAAACATGTCCGCACAATGCCGTCATAAAAAATGGAATGTCATAAATAGCTAACGACTGAAACACAGTTACTCGAGGCCATCCGTATTTATGTTATGTTATTATTAAGATAGGGTCAGGTAATATGAGAATTATCTTCTTTCTGCCCCTTTTTCAATCATGGAATGTGTAAAAAAAAAAAGTTTTTTATTTCGGTTTATATAGGTATTGGAAAAAGGAGCAGAAATTAGCCAAATAAACGAAATGAAACTGGAACCAAATTTAGTTTGTAAGAGGTGCTCTTTGGGGGGGAAGATATGCAGACATAAAAATGAATAGAAATCTCCATGACACTCTTTTAAAACAATGAAAATGTGTTTATTGTCACTGCATGGCCATTTCAGACATTTAAAAGACAAAATATAACATATTTCAGCGTCAAGCCTGTATTGTGAAGTACAACTGACCACATGGAAGAGTAACATATTTCATAAAGGAGACAGCAAATGACATAACCCCCAGGCTACAGGAACCTGACAGACAGAGCGGTTTAGACGCAGCGTAAGCCTCCAGCAGGGGGCATCATTTGGGCCCAAAATGGAATAATAGGTTAAAACAAGCAGCTATATCGTTAGATGGAATGAAAAAGTGTCTCCAATAAAGCTGTCAAATGCAGATCCTTGTTTAGACCTGTTTGTTTAGCAGCTTCTAAGTTATCAGATCCAAAAGGCTTGCAGAGTGGGGTATATCCTAAAAGTGATAAATGCTGGCTCAGCCAAGATGCTACTGCGTTCACCATCAGTCTGATTAGTGTGCTCTGAAACTGTCCTGTAGGTAGTGACGAATACAACGCTCTCTTACTCTAGTGTACGATTCCGTTAGTCTGCATAATAGCTATTAAAAATGTAGGAAGACCTTCTTTTTTTTTAAGTAAATTGACCTCACTGTTTAAAAAATGTCCTACTGTGACCTAAAGATAAATGAGAGCCTCATGAAACATTTCAACTCAAACTAGAGACCTTCAGCACTCTTCCCTTTAAGGGGTCTCCACAGCAGATCATCTGTTTCCATCTCCCCCTGTCCTCTGCGTTTCCCTCTGTAACACCAAGCAACTGCATGTCCTCTCTCACCACATTCAGAAACCCCCTCTTTGCCCCTACCCTTGTTCTCGTGCCTGGCAGCTCCATCTCCAGCACCCTTCTACCAGTAGATCCACTATCCCTCCTCTTCACGGACGGAACCATCTCAGTCTGTCCTCTCTGACTTTGTCTCCAAGACGTCTAACCTGGACTGTCCCACTGATGTCCTCCTTTCTAATCTCAATCATCTCATACCTATGTACTTAATCAAAATCATTTATGGAGGGTCTCTAAGGTTTGTGGTAACCTCATCATGATTATGTTTTAGTTTTGAATCGGGTATGTATATGTGCGATGTTGTCCAATACTGTTTTCTCTCACTATAGTATTCTTCAGTCTCCTTTGTCCGGTCGTTTAAGGTACTGAAGAGTTGAAGGTTGGCACCAAGCTCCGTATTATGAGAGCTCTGTCTTTGCATCCTCCTGTTCTTCATTCTCTACGTGCTTTGAGTTTACATTACTTTCACTATGATTCTTATAATGTACATTTCAATCGTACGACCGGGCTCTCACGCCATTCATTGTGCGTAAGACTCATGAAGGCAAAAGTTGACCTCGCCCTGAGAGATGAGGCGAAACTAGTTGTGTGGACGAGATTTGCTCGTCCACACAACTCCGAGGGTGTGACTAACTGATTAAAATAGCAGGAAACACAAAGGACTCACAAAACGAAACCAAAGTAGCGTCCACCCTGACCGCGCTCTGCTCTGTTATTTCAGGGGACCATCTGTGAGCCGGGGCTGGGGCTGCTGTCATGGTGGAACAATTAGCACTGCAGTGAATGGAGAGGACATTTGGTGCTTCATCATGACCGAGGGGACAGATGAGGGACGCTTGACGAGAAGACAGTGAGCCCTGTTGCTCGGTTGCAGAAGTCAAGACACGACGTGGAGCTGCTTCCTGAATCATGATAGTGTAAAGATGTAAAGTGTTGTAAATGATGTAAATACTGCCTTCAACACAACAGCTTCACCGCTTCCATGTAAAATATAACAGATATTTCCCAACAGAACGGTGGGAGAATATTTAGTTCATTTAATAAGTTTCTCATGAGATTCGGAATAATTCAAGGGAACTGATAATTAATTCACTTCGTCATAATAACAGTCAAAAAAAAAAAAAAACGCAGAATGGTTGCTTTTGAAAAGTGAAATGCAGTTTTCAGTTAAGAATAAATGATAAATGTGGAGTGAGATCTTTTAAAGACGCCCCTCGAGTTGTAAGGAGAACAAATAAAATGAGCAACATTTGGATAATAGAAATTGACCTGAGGGTCAAATGTCTATGCATTTGTATCAAACTTGTTTTTTAAGTGGAAGACAAATTTGTTTTATTTGCAGTGTTACCGCCACCGTAAGTGTTTGTGCACGCAGTCTTGGTTATTTATTTCCATCCTTTTAATGCTTTGTATTTTGCTTTTGTCTCATAGTAAAAGCACTTAAGAGCGTTAGCTGTTGTGATTGTTTTTTTGTTTTTTTTAGGAAGTAATGTTTTAGCAAACATTCCTTACAATTTGATGGTGATGTGGTTCACTACCGGCCTGCAATGCATTGCACAAAGTCATCAAGGAGATGATGGAGGAAGAGCAGCACCTGCTGTTCACACCAGGAAAGGAGACCAAGCTCCATTAAAGATTTGTTTAGAAAAAGAAGGTGTGCCACAGGGAGATTGTGCAGCCACAATTCCCACAGGAAAGGGCTGCCACTGTGGACCTGGTGTGAACTTTTCTGCTATTACAGGAGGAATATAATAATGGATTAGTGACCAGTGTTTAAATCCTCCAGTTTGAAGGACATCGAAGGTCTCCGTCCTGCTAGTTTAAAGCAGATATGCTCTGCGCTGCTACTGTTCGTTTGAGGTGCGACCATAAATGTAATGTTTAACGAGACGACTACTTGGCCAGTTGACGTTCCACTCATTGTCTGCTGCATAACAAAGTTAGATTCCAGAGGAATTAACATAATTAAGATTGGACGCATCTGATAACTGATGGAGGAAAAGGGACCTTCAGAAAGCTCAATGCAGTAAGTAAAGCTGTTGATGAGGGGGAGTCATCGCCACCTTTAGTTACTCTCTGGGTCTTGGTCCGTCCTTCACAGCGGGGCATCCTCCGTCTGAGAGGAGCGCAGAAGCAGCTGCATAAAGAGTGAAATGTGAGCAAGATCACGACACTGAGCGCACTGTTCCCCCTGCAGGGCACACACATGACAAGGAATTGAGAAAGTCATTTTTGGCGCACGCGCGCACACATGCACAGACAGTCGCATCACGCCATCGGTATTTCCGCCAGCTGCGCAGACTCCGCAGCCCTCGCACCGTCACATCGGGGTTTTCCGTCGCGCTGCACGGATTTAGTCGATTTATTTAATTACACATTATATAATTCACGCCGACTTTGAGGGCGCTCACTGATCTTCCACAGCCGGGCGGCCGACAAAACGCTGTAAGTACATTTTCTGACAGTTTGTGCGTTTAAAGGAGCCTGCGGTGGGGAGTGTGTGAGAGTGCCTTTGTTTTGGGGGGTGGGACAACGTATTCTTTTCACGCATGGCTGAATACCTGCTAAATACAGGAGACTGACTATTATATTTCATATAGTTTGTACGTCTGTATCTGTGATCTCTGCAAGACTGGATCGATGTGTGTTTGCTTCATAATCGGAGCTCTCCCTGCTTTTGACACACAGCAACGATTTCTTCCCCCACTTTCATCCATTCCTGAGAAATATCAGAGATCATTCCATAATTAATCTTTTTTTTGTTCGCTCTTGAATTCATTCATCCAAAAGAATAGAGAGCATTGGTTGATATTGGAGTCAGGGATTGCGTGGAAAATATCAATTCAACTCTGGACAAACTCGGTATCATCCACAGACGGACACGTTAACCTTGTCCGTTCATCATGATGGGAGGAGATTGGTTCTGACCCAAGCCAGAGAACCCCTGACCTTCTTAAATCTGTAGCTGCTGCACATCCAGATGTTCTTCAGCTGTTAATGATTGCACTCTGATTCCAGTCACGCCGGTTCCTCACTATGATTATTATTATTATTTTTATCATAACTCTCATTGTTGTTGTAATTATATTTAAACCCATGGTGACCGTCGTGTTTCATACTGTAACCCATCCGGTGATTATGGCTGTAGAATTATGGCTAATATTCCTTTCTCCTGTATGATTGCCCTGTAATTGCTCTTTTGAGAATTGGGCTCGTACGTCACGCGCCAGTGGTGGAGGTGTGATGCAGCTGTTCTGACGTCACGCCGCGTGCAGCGCCTCATCACAGGCAGATGGGTGGGCGTAAAAGAACCCGTCTGTACACAAACAAATATATGAAAGGACACTTTTTTTGTTCATATTAATTCCTTTTTGCTTGTTACTGGTGTGAATTACCTTTAAAATCCGACAGGAGATCAGCCATGTTTAGAAATAAAGACCAGATGATCGACATTAAAGCAAGGTCACGTGACCAAACAGGATCGATTTCCTTTATTGATTAGGAAAAAAATATATCAGTTATCGAAAATAAATGTATGCAACCAAATAAAAGCTCATCCGCAGAAACAGTAATAATGTGATATGTGATATAATGTTCTTCATACCCATCAAGGAGATATGCAAAAATAATCTCAGCTTTTTTTCAAACTATATGATTTGGGTAGTTTAACAGATAAACTATGCAGTTTAATAATCATGTGGTTTTGCAGAGGAATACAGATTGCCTCCAAGGTGAACATCCACCTACTTTACATTCCACGGTCAGTTTTCTTGTCAAGAGGAGCATGATTGAGCTTGCATGTGGAAATATGTGTGTCAGGCGTGGCTCGGAGGCTACATATTCTTTATAAGGAAGCCAGTCTCTGTTTCAGTGGAATATTGTTCCTCACAAAACATCCGTTAGAACTTGTTACAACTGAGCTGCTATATAGGAAGTGTATGATCCACTGTTGTTGTTTTCTTTTCCTTTTTTGTCTGATTGTGTCTAATAGCATCAATTTGACATATAATGATTGAACTACTCATTCCTTGACAGTAGGAACATTGAAAGGGTCTTTTTCATCCCATAATCTTTCTGACTCATGTATTCTTGACTCATCCCTTGTTTCCTCCGTCACATCTAAAGCCACATGACACCTCTCTGATCTTCTTCCATGTCCTCCTCACAGGGTGTCCGTCTGACAGACTTGAAGTGACGGCGCTGACCTGGATATATCTGCTGAGCTCGTTTCTCACACTGCGGCAAACGTTCGGATAAAGCAGCAAACTCCAAACCCAAACCAACAGCCACAGCAGCAGCAATCAACACTGCATCCACACCACCCCCCTCACCCCCCCTCTCTTGTTGCATCCAACATGGCAGACCCTAGCCTCACATCCCCGTCTGGGACGCCGCTGCGCTCCCCAAATAACTCTCTCACCCTCTCCTTTCCTTTCCTAAGGGAGGGGAGCAGGGTATGGGAGGAAGGCAGGGAGAAACCAATTCCAAGGGATTTGCCAAGCCCTTTACCCACCAAACGTACCCGCACCTACTCCGCGTAAGTATGATCAGATTAGTGTGTTTCATCCCTTTACTGCCTTCTAAAAAAAAACTATGGAAAAATTATTTCTTTGCATATTTAATTTCTCATTTGAAATTTGAGATTTAAGACACTCCAAATCAACCAAGCTTGTTTTAAAAACCGAAATTATTTCACGATGAAATTTTGTAATTTCTTTTGGAAAATAGTCAATTTTTTGGTTAAGAATGTTTGTGGAAAACTATTTGACCCGTATTCGAATTTCTTTTGGTTTTATCACATTATATCTTTCTTTTCAACAAGTGTTCAAATGTTGTTATATAACCAAAAAAAATCTTACTTATCCAATACGCTTTTCTCAATAGCTTCCTCCCTGGTGGCTCCTTTGACATGTGGCGTCCCCCTGGGCTCCATCCTCGGCCCCTTACTCTTGAGCACATATATGCTGCCACTAGGTCACATTATAAACATGTTCTGTCACATTTTTCAATAAGAAATAGAGACTCAGAATGTGTTCAACCAAACAGCTGAGCAGGACATTAAAGGGTTTGAACACAGGGACATTGTTGAAATCCATTTCATCATACTTTAAGCTATATTTCAGATCATTTTTTTTACTCCACTAAATGTATTGCTGCTTTTTTCCAAAAAAAAGGTCAACAAATATAACAAGTATATCAAGTGTAACTAAAGACCAACTAATGGATATTTAAACTTAAAAATGTACAGATCACCTCTAAACTATTAAGTAGGACAGTTTTGCTGTGTTAGTGCGGTTTATTGTGGCAGGTTTGCAGACTCTGGTCTGTACAGGAAAAAAGATTACTTGTTGTTTATACTGTGAGTCAGCAGATTAGTGCTGAAACCTCCGCTCCCTATTCTTTAGAACTTAAGAAGCGTTGTGTAGTTGTTGATGTGAACTGCTCTTCATCTCCCTTCACACTTTTTTACAAATCATCCTCAGTCTAGCGTTGCTCCAAAGTGCTTTTTCACATCTTACTGCAACAATTTTACAATAAGCAGCATTGAGGGAAGCATTGTAATAATAGAAAATCGACTATATGATATCGAAAAGAAATCATCTTAAAGTTTCCGCAGAAACGTTGTTGTTTTTCTCTCTCTGCCTGCAGCACCGTACGCGCTCTCTCAGGTCCGGCGTTTAAGGGTGTGTGCAAGAACTTCTCCAGGTCACAAGGTCATGGCTTCATCCGACCCTCCCGCGGCGGCGAAGACATCTTTGTTCACATCTCAGAGTGAGTGGGAATAACCAAACCATCCAGTATTTTTCATCCAGCTACATCTTTCTGACACTATATACATACATATAAATATATAGTACAGTTTTTTTTACACGATAAACACTTTTTCGTACATAACGTCACATTTACTTTGATTACTTTGATCCTACCTGATTGATTCAATTAGGGGGATTTGCTTGGACACTGCAGGGGATTGGGGGCTTTTTCGGGCTGTACCCATGTTTTTGAAGACGATAGTGTAGGTCTAGTTAACTAGATAACTTTTATTTTGCGTCATTGCCCACTTTCCCCACATCAAGATTCATTCTCAGCCTAGATAAAGGGAGAATAACACATAGAAAAGACAATCTCCTGGGTTATCGACTTTACATTCTAACAAATGTCCTTTAAAGGACTACGTTTTACTTAAATGCTCTGAATGCATCTCAAAGCCGGATACTTCTTTTTTTAAATTACTTTTACTAACATTCGCTAACAACAGCCTAGCAATGAAACGGTCAACTTGTTTAAAAATACACCTAGTAGTAACTCTTAGGCTTTGTAATTAAAAAAAGTCGATCATATTTTCTGAATCCATACATAGAAATGTGGTTCTATGGGAGACTTTTTCAGAGTTTGGTGTGCCTGGCTGCTGTTTGCCAAGAAATAATGTCAAATAAAACTTCTTTACTAGTAAGTTGTAGAAGTCTTGGTAGTTTTTATCACAGAAATGGAGAACATAGAGATACATAAATTACTTCTAAATTATAAAAAGAAGAAAAAATGGCTCCTTTTCTTTAATAATACAAACATATTTTTGCACGCTGAAAAGGAACAAAAACTCTTTCAGACAAATGTTCTGTTGATTCTGTTCTGGGCTCTAGTGCCTGCCGGCCGTGTGAAGATTTTTGATGGTTGGTCCTGTCTGTTACTCTTTTTGGTTCTTTGCAGCATGAGAGCATGACAGTATGAAGGAAAACCCACTGCTCTCATTATTAAAACTCACACATGGAATGTTCACACTTTGACAATCACCCACCCCCATTAGAGGTGTTTCTAATAAAAGGTAGAAGAAAAGTTGTATATTTCTACATTATTGAAGCCAGTGGAGTCTGATGTCAGGCTAGGGTTAAGGTTAGGGTTAAAGTTCATCCTTAGCCTATAGATAACACATTAAATAGTGTTTAATGTAAACGTTTTTGGTTGCGTGTTTTGTGGCACATCTCCTTTATGACCTGTCAGTTATTTCTTCACTCCAAAATACGGAATTAGCACATTGAAGCCAAAAACATGAAGGGTTAGAGTAAATGATGAAATGTGAACTTCAAGAGTGACTCACTGCTACACTCAAAAAAGATTAAAATGTAAAAAAAAGAATCTAGTATTTTTTAAGAATATTTTCTTTCAATGTTTGTGCTTTAATTAAAATGTAAAATTTCCATGTATTTGCTTTACATTATCTAAACATACAAAAATGAATAAACTTAATGTGATGCATTTTTTTCATTAAATCGTGAATGAAATGAGTCAAACTCATATTAACGTAATAGTTCTGATATACCTCATGTGTTTTTAAATACATTTCTACATTTCACCACAGAATCCACAATAGGACACACACAGCTACACAGCTACACACCTTCTATACACACAGGCATACAGGCCAACCCACACATACAAATTCATACACACACACACACACATGCGTATCCACCAAAATAATTATACCTCAAAAGAGTAAAAAAACATTTTTTTAAACTAAGGTAATCAATAATTGAAGCCCATCTCGCGCACCCACGTGTTGGAACCATCGGACGTTGGTGGAAGGGTTAAGCTTCATCAAATTAACAGTAATCTTTGTTTTTTTGTGCAGAATAAAACCCGGTCTGCGGTGAACCGGTGATCCGGCAGCAGATCCAATAGAAAATGACAGCAGGTCTAAAAGGAATGTCCGTTTCTCCTTAAACGTTTTTCCAGAATTTTTGAGCGGTCCCAACATAAATGAGTACGTTCACCAAACGTATCGTAGTTTCTCCAACATTTGTTGGTAGATTTGTTTTTAAATATAAAGGCCATCAGTCTAAAGAATCCCACTCTGAGACCATCGTCCGCTCCTCTGTTCAGCTCCTGTTCCTGATGTTCTTTAATTATTGGTACTTTATTCATCACATGGTTACACAGTACACACATATGGTACAACATTGTAAAATGGATTCTCTGCAATTGGACCCGTCCCCGATGGAGCAGTGGGTGTCCTGCTCCTGCGCCCGGGATCTGGGCTTTCAGAGTTTTGCTCAAGGACCCAAAACACGTAGCGGGAATGGCTGGGCTTGAACCCTACCCTCCTGTTTTGTGGATGTCAGACAAAACTCCCTGCAGAGCATTTTCTGACACGTCTGGTATTAACTCTACGTAAATGTAGTTTTTGTGAGTTTTGTTTTTCTTTACACAAAGTGTTCTGATAGTCATATAAAGTGGGTTTCTATACGGGTTCTGATCTCTTCCCAATCATTAGGGTTTGTAACAGAGCATGTAATTCGTTAAAATCTATACAGGTCACTCCAGAAAAGGATTTAAATATATTTCCACCAAACGGTCCCATCTTTGATAGACGTTATCACACGTGGATGGAAGAAACTCTAGATTTCCCTACGGTGGGCGAGGCCCGGTTCAGAGCTGGAGCTCCCTCTAGTCCTGTTTTCTCTGTTTCTACTTGTACTAGTGAGAGATTCCTGTCGGTTCATGCCTGATCACCGCATTTGTGTATATGTTTACTATAGGTGTGTATGTATTTGTATGTGGTAATGGTGTATTGTTTATAAACAAAACAGGTGCAGATTACAGTGTTCTGTTCAAAACAAAAGAACCCGCATCCAAGAACCACCTCGCTCCTGCTCCTACCTCATCCCTGACCTATTTGTTCTGTGTTTTCAGCATCGAGGGAGAGTACGTCCCCGTTGAAGGCGATGAGGTCACGTACAAAGTGAGCCGGGTGCCGCCCAAGAACCTGAAGGTGCAGGCGGTGGAGGTGAAGATCACACATCTCAACCCAGGGACGAAACACGAGACCTGGTCGGGGCAGATCATCAGCTCGTAGGCCCGAGCCCTGTGGGGCTGGTGGATGGTGCTGGGCAGGCTGGGTGGGGGTTGTGGACCTAAATGGAATTCTCATATTCTCATTCTAGTTTTAAATGCTTTTATTCACAAAATGTTTTGAGGCGTCCGGATTAAGCAGCGATGCGTCTTGCAGGTGGTGCCGACAGTTGGTAGTCCAACGTCGGAGCTGATGAACCCTCTGAACCGGGCCGTGTGTGTGATACCGGACCATTCATTCATTCATTCATTCATTCATTCATTCAGCGGCGGGATGAAACGTTTTACTTACTCACACGTTTGTCCTCGGAGCAGGAATACCGGCCTTTAAGATAGGAGGAGGTTGTGACCAGGAAAAGCTGACGGGCCTCATTTTGTTCATGTAGGTCAATGTGTAAAATGAAACATAGGGAAAAAAGTGTAAAAAAAATAACTGGTAGAGAATTTCACACGGAGCGCGTGCGTGGAGGAGAGCGGTGCCGCGCAAAAGGCTGAATGCAGCTTTGCTTCCCTTTCTCTGCGGATGTTGTGTGTTTGTTGGCTTCACGGACATTTTCAGGATCACATGTCGGGTGCAAGAGTGGGTCAGATGACTATGGAGAGAAGAAGAGAAGTAGAAACTTTGAGTTCATCAATAGAGATAATGGATGCAAAGGCACGGAGTTAAGTTTGTGTTTGTGTTTGTGGGTGAGGGTGAAGGTGAGGGTGAGGGGAAGGTGCAGCTCGACAATCGTAGATCAGTAAATCACAGCCGGTTATTCATTAGTTTGAAATAACACTAGAGTCAGTTATAAAGTACTTGACATCATTCTGTGTGCACCTCGTGATTCCGGAGGGATTCCCCTGAGTTTCAGTGTCCCACTTTAAAAACACGACCCTGAGATGGCAAAAAGAGGAAGCCGCGTGAAAAATGGAGACGAAAGCCGAGGATGGGAAACAAACATAAGTAGGGATTATGAAAAAATGAATAGATAGAAGGATCCAAGAGATAAATCACATTAAACCCTGAAACGGATATTTTAAAAAATTTTGAAAGGCAGGTGTTTGTCCTTGTATTGTCTTGTTTATGGTTATTTATTAGAATTATTTATTTCAATATTTGAGATTTGCGTCTCTCCTCAGAAAAAAACAAACAACAACTGTTTTTCGGGTGAAAGTCTTAAGAAAATTTGAACTTTTTGTCATGAAACAAACTGCCACAGCGCTCCGGACCGCTCTTATTTTGAAAGAGTCCGGAACCGTAAACAGCTGACTGATGAACCTATTTTGAAGTTTCTTTTCTATTATTAGAGAAGCATGTATCTGTGTGTGAGTTACTGGACATTGTCAGCATGATTAACTACATGACTTCATAGTTGGTGCCAATAGAAATCATTAAATCACAGATATGTTCTTTGTATTCTTCAGTACCGTACTCTTTGTCATTTTCTACTCTTCCTGTTCCATAGGGTCTCTATGGATCTTGTCCTTCATAAAGTGTCAGTGTCAGATATTTAAAACATTACATTTTGTCTGTTTCTCTTACAAATGGGAACTCTGTTCTGCCACTGTTGGGGCGAAACACATAATAACTTCTACTGAGCCTTGAAAGAACATTAAAACATTTTATGATCCACAGCTCAGGTGGAAGCACGTTTCTTCAGATGCTTGTCTGCATGAGACGGAGGTAAGAAGAGGAGGAGCGCTTTCTACTCTGCTGTGGTCGCAGACGTACATTTATAATGGAGACATGTCACATGTTTGAGTTTCCCAGCCAGTGTCGTCCTGCCAAAGTAGGATTTTTATATCCCTGAAGGGTCCGGGATACTCAAAACTGTTTCAAGAATCATTTTTTACAAATTTTATACCATGATAGATCTTAGTGCGTGGAAGATCTGGATTGATTTTTGGGAAAAGTCGGTTGTTAATTCTTACACTAGGGGAAGCTCTATCTCCAAAAGTTTTCAAGCCATCATTTCTAAACCTTTGGTCCGATTTAGTCCAAATCTGGGACATATGAATCCACTTGAGTTCATACTCGCTTTCAAAAAAAAAAAAAAAAAAGTATTACAAAAAACTGTTTCTGGACATAACTTCACATTTTCAGTTCAATCCGTGGGTTTTCTTGTAAAATGCAGGGGATTGGGAGCTTTTCAGGGATATATACTTTCGGTACTAAAATACTAAATATTTCACTCATACTTTGTTACTTCATTTGTCCGATAGCATTACTTTATAACTTTTCAGAAAACTATTAAAAAATCGAATATAAAGTGTGTTATGGATGTGAAACTTGCTTGTGGTATTTAATATTGAAATTAGAGCCAACCTTTATCATCAGCAGCCTTATGACGTCAAGGTATGAGGAGTTATAAAGTATCATAAAAGGAGCAATAAGGCAGAATACTCGCTATCCCATAATGGGAACTCTTTATATTAAAAAATATCCATATAAATATGCTTAACCTGCATTTCATAAAAGATGACAACTATAACATGTACGATACAGTCAAAAATAATAAATATAATAATATCCATTATAATATTCATCATAATGATTCACTATTGAATAATTACTTATATATTAACTTAGTGATGTATATTGACTGATGTGTGATAATTAATTAGTATTCAGTCATGTTATATAAATGTGCCACTATGCAAAACAATTCAATTTAGTTTTGACACCTATAAATAAATTAGTGTATTCAAATATATACAAAAAAATAAACCCTCTACACTATATTTACTTGTATCAGTACTAGTTTCGATTACTTTTGTTACCAGTTTGAAATACCTGTTCCACTTTGTCCCATAAAAAAACCTTAATCATATAAAGAAGAACAAATCTCATGAACTAGTTGCTCTATTCTTAAACAAACAAACCTCGAAAAACAACAAAAGAAATAAAATTAGGGTTGAGAAACCTAAAAACAGAGAGAGTTCTTATTATCCTGTTGGAGAACAGATACAAACTGTTGCTGAAAAAGCAGAAGAGGAAGAAGAAAAAAAGAAGCTGCCCAAATCATGAACTGCTGAAACAGGATTAAATCACATGACAGATCAAAAAGCCTTGTAATCCACTCGTGCCACAAATAAGCACTGAGGGTTATGACTTTCTGCAGAAGACCTTTTGTGGATATTCCTTAAATTTCACAATGTCTCCTTTTCTCTTCCGGCCCATGTGACTTACAGAATCCAGCAAAAAGAACAAGAGGATCCATACCAATACAATGAAAACAAGTTTCGTCTTTGATCCTGAATATTCGAAATCTGAGCATTTGTTGTTTTTGATAATCTGTTACATTTGGTAGAAGAGTTTGCTCTGAAAAGCTCTTAAAGAAAAAAAATAGGTGCAGGTGACGTGTTTGCAGGCTGAACGTCTGCAAAAACTGAAAAGATTAGAAAATACATGGCTGTTAACAGAAATAAATAATGCATTTGTCATGTATTTTCCTTTTTAAACTACAATTTGTTTTGTAACTTTTTTTTTCCAGCATGAGCGGCTACGCCTCCTAGTGGTAAAATCAAGAATGGCACTATAGCAGAAGCTGAAGGGCAGCCTGGCAACTTTTTAAGAGTTGTGATTTTGTGAGGGAGGAAAAAGGTACGGAAGTAAGGATCCCCTGAAGTCCCTCTAAAATTTTGTTTTCTAATTTCTAAAAGATAAAGATTATCATCTTGTGGTCACAAGATGACTTCAACATTGGAAAGGCAGGCCTGTTCTCTGAAAACTACAACTTTTTTATCTCACTATGCACAGTCCATGATTCATGCTGATGGCGATACCATACCTACGAGCCAAATATGTTACAATATGATTCTGTAACTTATTTCTTCTGTTTATGGTGTACCTCACTGACCTCAACATGATCCCTCCGTTCTACCCACTCATACCGCCTCCTCCTTCCCCGGACTAAGCTCAGCACCATGGGTGATCGGGCCTTCTGTTCTGCTGCCCCTCGTCTGTGGAAT
>VRLP01007539.1:0-21303 GCA_009660295.1 Lophius piscatorius | reverse complement strand
CTTAACAGTGTAATAACATACTTAACAGTGTAATAACACACTTAACAGTGTAATAACATACTTAACAGTGTAATAACATAATTAACAGTGTAATAACACACTTAACAGTGTAATAACACACTTAACAGTGTAATAACATAATTAACAGTGTTTGCCATTGTGTAGTATTTATTTTGTCAGTAGTCTAACTAACATTTGACCTAATTTAACATGAACTTTTATAAGTTTTCAAAAAGAGTATTATTGTTGATCGTATTAAAATTCTGTCTTACAAATGGTGCTAGATGAAAAATTCTAGTTTTAGCGAAACAACAAGTCTTCAGTTAGGGCTGTGTGATATGACTAGAATATTATATTTACAATAAATCTACAGTAAATAATGATTAATGTCACTATTTACCACATCGGTTTTCAACTGTTGGTTTAAGGGCCAAATTAGGTCTACAGGAGCCTTCCACCCGGACCATGAACCTTTTTGACATGAAAGCATTAAAGATAGATGTTAGGTATTAAACTTAATGGAGTGAAGGGTCTATCGTGGGCAGAATATTAAAGATTTGCATCTCGATGTTGACAAATAACATAGAGAAAGTAAAATTGGTGAGAATAAGCAGCTACAGAAAATGGGTGGATGGATTCCGTGGGTGGTAAAAAAAAAAGTTGCTAAAAGCTACTTCCTGTCTGTGACTCTGCTGCTGGCCTCATTTATGTCTCTTTAGAGGTTAGGATTATAATCAAACACAGAATTTGAATCTTATCAGCCAACGCGCCGATCTCTGACAATCCTCTGGCGACCATGAAAGTCGTTTCCTGTAGAATCTATTCAGGCCCAACGGGATGCCTTGAATCATGCAGACTGGTTCATATTCCCGCCCTAAAGTCGTCATTGTGTGATTGGTCTAACTCTGGACCCATGTCTTCTTCTGATCCTCACCTGTTGCAGGTGTCCTACCCCGGGTTGTGATGGCAGTGGTCACATCACTGGAAACTACGCGTCCCACCGCAGGTACGGACCTCCACACGCCCAAAAAAACGTACCCTAAGCTCTGCATGTGAAACGTTGGCTCTGTTTAGAACGCGATAAATCCTCCACCTAATTGTGAATGTCGTATTTGATCCTGGAACGCCGGAGGGCAACGATGAGCCAAAGACTGTCACCGACTCTGATGCGCATCAAAATCGCCATCTATCCTCTTCCGCCTTAATGACCTTGGTATATCTTGTATTCTTGATTCACTGGATTCTTTCTCCTCTCTCCTTTCACTGCCTGTCCTGGACCCTTTCTCTTCTGCTGCCTGTCCTTCACTCGGCCTCCTTCCTCTCAGTCTGTCTGGGTGTCCTCTTGCTGATAAAAGCCTTCGGTCCCTCATGGCGGCCCACACCCCTGAACTCAAGTATGTCTGCTCTACACCTTCACTACTTCTCACTGCCACCTCACTGCACTGCTGCTAACACTGGTAGCTCCTCTTTGGGTTCTACCAGCTTTCGACACTGGTAGCTCCTCTCTGGGTTCTACCAGCTGCTAACACCGGTAGCTCCTCTCTGGGTTCTACCAGCTTTCGACACTGGTAGCTCCTCTCTGGGTTCTACCAGCTGCTAACACTGGTAGCTCCTCTTTTGGTTCTACCAGCTGCTAACACCGGTAGCTCCTCTCTGGGTTCTACCAGCTTTCGACACTGGTAGCTCATTCCTGGATTCTACCAGCTGCTAAAACCGGTAGCTCCTCTCTGGCTTCTACCAGATATTGACACTGGTAGTTTCTCTCTGGGTTCTACCAGCTGCTAGCAATGGTAGCTCCTTTCTGGGTTCTACTAACTGCTAAAAATGGTAGCTCCTCATCTCTGGGTTCTACCAGTTGCTAATACTGGTAGCTCCTCTCTGGGTTCTACCAGTTGCTAATACTGGTAGCTCCTCTCTGGGTTCTACCAGTTGCTAATACTGGTAGCTCCTCTCTGGGTTCTACCAACTGCTAACACTGGTAGCTCCTCTCTGGGTTCTACCAGGTGCTAACACTGGTAGCTCTTCTCTGGGTTCTCCCAGCAGCTGAGCCTGCTTTCTGATCAGCGTTGGGTTAAAATGAGACTGAGAGTCTTGAAAGTTAGTCAGGGAGCGGGAATTCCTTCATGGCGACTTTCGATACTCGTCCCTGCTCTTCACAGCTGGCAAACAACAGATACACAAACCATGTATGTTTTCATGAACTGAGAATAAAGTCAGACTTTAGCCTCAGAAATCTGACCGAACCTCTAATTAACAATGAATAAGTGTCATCACGTGGTCCTTATCATCTTCCGTACATTTGAATTGGGAATAAAAATACTGGCAGCTATAGTTGCCAGAATTTTACTTTCCAAAATACGTTGCCGTTTTTAACTACTTGTTCCTTTAAATTAAAAATTTTACTTTATAATTGCAGTAAAAAAAAACAGTCAAATGGCAAGAGACAATAAACTTTATGTCTTTTTTACGGTAATTTACCGTAATGTCTTGTACATTGTCTCCATATATTTTACGGAGAATTCCGGAAACCACAGCTTCCGGTTAATTATATAGAATTTTTTATTTTTTATTATTTTTTTACAGTGCATAGATCTTTCACCTCAAGCTGATTTATTTATATTTATTATATTTTCTTGTTGTGTGACCCAGATTAAAGCTGAATTTACAGTGTTGAAAGTTTTTTGGAATGGTCAGTTGCAGGTTTTCACCACAAGGTGGAGCATTTTCCTCCAAAATCACAATTTTGGGGCTATAACTTCCTAACCGTTGATCCGATTTGGACAAAACTAGGAGACATAACTTCCCGTTTCATTTGAAGATCACACTTTGACTCAATGTTAAAAAAAAAAAAAAAAAACGCTGCTCGCAGGGATGTGAAGAGATGTTAACAAGTGGAGCACATACGTCCCAGTGACCTAAAAGCATCCCGCCATGAAGCATCTGTAAGGTCATGTTGTCTGCCGACCCCGTATTTAAATGCTAAACCGTTGTTCTGCCCTTTTCCCAGATGCCCCACTCCAGGATGTGACGGCTCGGGTCACATCACAGGAAACTACGCCTCCCACAGAAGGTAACAATCCAAAAGAAACCCGCAGACACACACACACACACACACACACACAGACACACACAGTCAGTCAGAGAGGCCTAGAGACAGTTCATGTTAGCTTCAGACAGGCATCACATCCTCACATTATGACCACACATATTCAGGCGTTTTGGTCTGTCAGATTCTTCTCTTGTTCTCTCCATCTATCAAGCAAACCCTATGTTATCAACTCCATACTTTCTGTTTTCAGTCTCTCTGGGTGCCCGCGTGCCAAGAAAAGTGGAATTAAAACTCCTACCAAGGACAACCAGGAGGACTCGGAGCTTTTAAAGTTCGTACCGCTCAGAAAAAGCCCATAATGTCTGCTTTTAGCCAGACTGACGGTAAAAAGTAAAATGCAATAAAGAGAAAGCGAGAGGGAATCAGTCTGCAGGAAGTGATTGAATCAGACGATCAGGCCCTTTTACTGATGGGGAAGTAGACTTACTGCAGAAAGAGACTCTGAATGCAGTTTATGGCAGAGAATCAGAGAGTAGATGGTGAGAAGTGCCAGGTATTCATTCTGCATTTAAACACACAACATAGTCCTGTTAATATCAGACTGTACTGAATCATAGCAGCTCTTTGTGATTTTGATTTAAATGTTGTGTCGTCTTCTTTAATAATATGTAAAAAAAAAAGAAGAAAATCATTTTTTTTGGCCCAGTCGAGAAATGTAACTTTAAATTTTACCTCAAAAATGTCAAACTCAAGCCTGTGGGCCGATAATTCTACCCGGCCCACCAGACGATGTAAAAAAAAAAAAGCCAGGGATACTACAAATCCCAGAATGCAACTCAAATTTTTGCATTTTTAAAAAAAAAAAAGAAGTTTTTCCCGGACCTTTACTTTGAATTCTACAATGTAATGGTTCCGGTTCTGCTCATATGACTGTAATATAAATATTTTGTCATAATTCCTCTGATTGAAATATTCCAGTTTAAACGTTTTTGAATAAACACCGACCCTCAATTTGGAATACAAATTTGAACTCGGCCTCCTTTCAGTGATTGAGTTTGACATCATCGTTCTTCTGCTCTCTTTTCTTGGAAGTTCTCTGTCTAACCTTTGGTTCTTCCCTTTATTTTCTCTCCCTGCTGCCTGGCTTCATCGCTTCTTCCTCCTCCTCTCCTCCTCATCCTCTCCTCTCCCTCCGTCCCTCTGCTCCTTGCAGATGCCCGGTGCCGGGCTGCGACAGCTTGGGTCACATCAGTGGGAAGTACGCCACACACCGCAGTGCCTATGGGTGTCCACTGGCGGCCCGCAGACAGAAGGAGGGTCTCCTCAATGGAACGCCCTTCAACTGGAAGGCCTTCAAGACAGAGGGGCCCACTTGTCCCACCCTGGGTTGTGACGGCACCGGACACGCTAACGGAAGCTTCCTCACACACCGCAGGTACACCCCGTGCGTAGCATGAGCTCAGTTAGCGTCTAGTAGTGTTGACGCCTGAGGCCAGATCTTCAAAGCCCCGCCCCCCTCTCTGTGTTTGTGTGTCGTCCCCCCAGCCTCTCAGGATGCCCCAGAGCCTTGTTCGCCAAGAAGAAGGCCAAGTTCCCCTCAGATGACTACCTTAGCACCAAGTTCAGAGCCGGCGACGGTAAGATTGAGTATGCATGCACCGGCCAGCCACAACATTACGACCGGCTTTAATCTTGTGGCTGAAAAATTCGACATTTTCATTGACAAAAAAGTTCAAAAATGGATTGTGTCAGGGAATCAGAGGGTTAGTGAAGGATTTACAGGTCGGATGTTTTATACTGAAGTATTTATCTAGGAGGGGTGACCCTCCTCCTAGATCCTTTTCCTCCTTTTTCCTCAAATGATCAGAAAAACAGATTTGTCTTCATCAGCCTCTTATAAGTCTACTCTTTTACACTGAATGAAATCCAAGCTCTCTGACGGCGCTGGACTGTGACGTGAATGTAGAAGTTCTCACGAAGGTCATTTAATGTTGATGGAGTCCACAGTTTAGTCTATAATGGAGACCTTTGACCTTTGACCTTGCCTAATAACAGAGGTAACGAGGGTCCAGACGGATGATATTTGCGTTCATAAGGAAACAGACGGCGGAACTTTCTCCCTGCTGAGTTTATTTTGTATTTTCTCTATAGAGTCGCCCGTCAATGTAACCATGTTTGACCTTTGACCTGAAGAAGAACTTTATTTGTCAATATACGACAAGCATATGATGAAACTCCCCGTGGTGTAGGAAGCTCAGCAAACGAATAAATAATTTGAAACTGACTCAAATGAGATAAAACAGCCATTTCTCCCTCCGCTCAGTCAAAAATAAATAGGCAGATTACAAAAACAGTATATATAGTTTATATACCTAAAAAAACAGAAGACACAATATTTATGTGGTCATGTCTGTCTTCTCCTTTAGTTTTGGACAACGATGAGGACATCAAGCAGCTCAACAAAGAGATCAACGACCTCAACGAATCCAACAATGAAATGGAGGCTGACATGGTCAACCTGCAGACTCAGGTGTGTCTCTAGTTCTGTTCTATTTATTTGGTAAACTCAACAACAGGAGACAAAAAGACAACACTGAAGTTCCCTTTCTCTATCCCGTTAAGGATGTTGATGATAAGGAAGGGTATGTGGATAATAATGAAGAAAATGTGGTTAATAAAGAAGGTCATGTGGGTGATAAGGAAGGATGTGTGGATGATAAGGAAGGATATGTGGATGATAAGGAAGGATATGTGGACAATGAGGAATGATATGTGGATGATAAAATATGATATGTTGATATTAAGGAAGGATATGTGTACAATAAGGAAGTATATGTGGACAATAAGGAAGGATATGTGGAGGATAAGGAAGGATATGTGGATGATAAGGAAGGATATGTGGACAATGAGGAATGATATGTGGATGATAAAGTATGATATGTTGATAATAAGGAAGGATATGTGTACAATAAGGAAGGATATGTGGATGATAAGGAAGGATCTGTGGATAATAAGGAAGGATATGTGGATGATAAGTAACTATATGTGGACAATAAGGAAGGAAATGTGGACGATAAGGAAGGATATGTGGACAATAAGGAAGGATATGTGGATGATGAATAAGGATATGTGGACAATAAGGAAGGATATGTGGACAATAAGGAAGGATATATGGACAATAAGCAAGGATATGTGGATGATAAGGAAAGACGTATGGACGATTCATAAGGATATGTGGACAATAAAGGAAGGAAAGGTGGACGATAACGAAGGATATGTGGATGATAAGGAAGTATATGTGGATGATAAGGAAGGATATGTGGACAATAAGGAAGGATATGTGGACAATAAGGAAGGATATGTGGACGATAAGGAAGGATATGTGGATGATAAGGAAGGATATGTGGACAATAAGGAAGGATATGTGGACGATAAGGAAGGATATGTGGAGGATAAGGAAGGATATGTGGATGATAAGGAAGGATATGTGGACGATAAGGAAGGATATGTGGATGATAAGGAAGGATATGTGGACAATAAGGAAGGATATGTGGAGGATAAGGAAGGATATGTGGATGATAAGGAAGTATATGTGGAATTTTAAGGAAGGATATATGCCATTTTATGGTGACAGAACACCAAGCTGAAAAATCACAGGTTAAATGTTAGAGTAATTCAGTCAATTAAGATAGATGGTGATGATGATGATGATGGCGGCGTGCTATCATCAAGTGATAAATGATAATATTTAATTTTCATTACACGCTCAAAGCGAGTTTATCTTTACTGCGACTTTGAAGAGCTCTTAAACATTAAACGTATTCATGTCGGACTCTTTCCTTTAATGAAGGACAGGTGGGAGTTTCAGAAAAACTAACCTGACTCCCTGGGGCCGTCCCCCGACTCCCCCCCGACTTCCCCCCCGACTTCTCTCTCACTTACTTGAAGGACACCCTAGATTCTCGGATAGGGAGGGGTGGCTCTATAGAATTACTAAGATTAGAACTCTGACTTAAGTTATAGTGCTTTAATCCTGACTTCCCTATTATAAAGAAGAGTTGCCCGTTTGCCGGCATCTCCCTCGCCTCCCGAGGTTTAACCCGGTGTGTTACCTCAAAGTTCCAGCAGGTTCTGGGGGAGAGGATGATCTTGTTCTTGATCTTATGACTTATGTTTGGCGTGATCGTAGGAAACATGTGTGACAAAGTCTCTGTGTGCTGCAGATCTCCTCCATGGAGAAGAACCTGAAGAGCATTGAACACGAGAACAAGATGATCGAGGAGCAGAACGAGGCTCTGTTCATGGAGCTGTCGGGTCTGAGCCGGGCTCTGATCCGCAGCCTGGCAAACATACGGCTGCCACACCTGGTGAGTTCCTGCCCGCACACACACACACATGCACGCACACCCACACACACACACACACACACACACTCCACGTGCACATGGACCCGTCTTGGACTTGGACCCGTCCCTGAGGGGCATCGATCATAATTCAGACTTATGTATAAGGGCTCAAAAGAAAACCCAAAAAATAGAACCGGAGTACCATTCCGTTATTCTTAGCTGCATTAGTCGGGAAAACCGGGCCTGATGTTTACGATTCCGACCCGTTGGGACCGTCGGATTCAACTACGGGCTTTATGACTGCAGCTACTGTAAGATTGGATACTGGTGCTGGAATCATGCGGCTGCTGGCACCAGACTTCCTCCTTAAAGGATTTGAAGTCGGCTCATTCCAGCTACAGAACCTCCAGAGAGTTCTGGATCTGGTAGCTTATTGATTTCCTGATATGTTTTGAACAGAACTTAGTTGATAGAAGCAGATGATCGAATGAGACGTACCAGACAGAGATCGGCTTGAGATGATGTGGATGGATGGATGCATGGATGGATGGATGGATGGATAGATGGATGGATGAATGGAGAGATAGATGGATGGATGGATGGAGAGATGGATGGAGAGATGGATGGATGGATGGATGGATAGAAGGATACATGCATGGATAGATGGAGAGAAGGACGGATGGATGGAGGGATAGAAAAAAATAAATTACCATTTGCGAACAGATAATTACTCTAAATATCATCGTTAATTTACATTTCCAATCAAATTTCCATTTGTGAATGAATAAACACAGTAATATAAATATCTCTCACACTCTCAAGTCTAACTGACAAATATAAATAAAGTGAAACTTTATTATTTTATTATTAGTTTATTTTTTACGTTCTTGTTTATTGTTTGACGATGGCCAATGCTACTTCCGTTAGCGTCCAAATGGCAATTCCCATTATATGTTAGCTTTAAGCTAACGGGCCAATTATTTTTCCACATTGTTTGGAGGTTGATAAACATTCAGACTGAACCTGGAAGCCTTTTATCTCTCATGTGAAGAACTGTTTAACCGCCAAAGTGAACGCTAACGTTCAGGGAGAGCAGAATAAGTGGATAATTTCTCTTCGGGGCTTAATTTACCAGCGCCGGTCGCCGACGTAGAACCTATTTATGGGAAACACTGCAAAGGAAACCGCGTTTAGTTTGGATTGAATGGTGTAAGGCAGGCCGTAGGTGATTTTATCTCCAGCACACAGCCGTTTACTTTCCTGCTTCTCTCCGTTGAGTCTGGTTGTTGTTTGTATCACAGCAGGAGCCAATCACAGAGCAGAACTTCGAGAGCTACATAAGCACCCTGACCGACATGTACACCAACAAGGACTGCTTCCAGAGCCCGGAGAACAAGGCTCTGCTGGAGAGCATCAACAAAGCTGTGAAAGGCATCAAAGTCTGAGGCTCCACACAACACACACTTACACAAAACACACACACCTACACGCACACACCTACACACACACACACACACACACGGAGTGAACGTAAAACTGTCCTGGAGCGCAGGAGCGTGACAGAGGTGGAGAAGAAGGAGACACACTCCACATATTATATTGATCTGAAATAGAATTCAAAAAGGGAATCCAGGTTTTTAAAATAAACGGCAACTTTAAAAAAAAAAAAAACTACAAAGAAAACTACAAAAAAAAAAAAGGAATCTACCCAGGGAGTCTCTGAAGAAAAAAAAAGTGACGCGGACCAAAATCCACATCCTGCTGCTGCTGGGATCAGGAGGAGGACAGCAGGTCCTCCAGCCAGAATGGATGGATGGATGGATGGATGGATGGAGCAGGAGACGAAGAGGAGGAGGAAGAGGAGGATGTGGGGTTTTATCGTAATGTTTGTTTACCTGTTGTCTCTTGTGTCATTAACTGTTTGTGGAGGTTCCGCTCGAGGAACGCGATGACTGGGACCCGCTTAAGGCGGATGTTGTTGCGTGGCGTGCGCCGCGGCGTGCGCTGTGGCGAGCGTGCGCGCTCAGAAGCCCTCACGCACGCCGGCAATATGAACCATGCACTTAAACCGAGTTTGTGTTTGCTTAACGCGGCGTCGACGTCAACAACGAAATGTCCACGCTCTTAAAATGTTCTTCAAGCAAGGATGAGGAGGAGGAGGAAGAGGAGGAGGAGGAGGAGGAGGAGGAGAAGGAGGAGGTGGAGGAGCGGATGTAAAAAACTCAACATAATAGTTTAAGAGTGTGCATCCGTCGGGTTTAGTCTCTTCGATAGTATTTATCCAGATAGGAATTGCACTTCATTTCCATTAATAGTTTTGTGGTACGATAATTAATTGTTATATATGAATTATTTAAAAAAAAAAAAAACGCATTTTTTTTTTTTTTTTGTAACTTATTGCCAATTTATGTTTTTATCGAGGTTTATTTATTTGAAACAACCTATTTATTAATTCCTGCCTTCTGTCTATTTTTTGTTGAAATTTTTTTTTTGTAACACTCCAAAACAAAAAAAAACTAGAAAAAAATAGGAAATGCATCTTTACTGATTTACGAAAAGTTAGCGGAAACCTGAAGACGCTTAAAGACTCTATATAAATGATGGACGAGGTTTTTTATTTTTTTGTTGTTGTTGTTGTTGTTTTGTTGTTTTTTTTTAAAGAAAAGAAAAAAAAATCTTTTTAAGTGCAGATGTTTTATAAAACTGACAAAGACATTTTTTTAATAATTTTACAAAGAAAAAAATAAGTTGGTTTTCTTTGGAGGGGAGGGGAGGGGGGGGGGCGATTCTTTTCTCTCTGTTTGTTTTGCTTTGATTTCCCGTTGTTCCGTTTCGTTCGGGCAAAAACCCACCACTCTGAGTGGGGCGGTGGGGCGGGAGGGAGGGGGGGGGGGGGGCGACAAAAGAAAAAAGAAGAAGAAATAATGTATTTATTATTTATTTAATATGAAAGAATCTGACTGTATGTATTTTGTTATTTATGTGCGTTCTGTGACGGTTGAGTCTGAATAGTCTTAAAGATCCACTGCCAAGATTTAAATAAAGAGAATCAACACAAACACTGTTCTAATGATTACTTAGGCTTTTACCTAGATATACCAGCAGCTGATTGTAAAGACAAACAAACAAACAAACAAACAAACAAACAAACAAAAGCAATCAGTGTTGTGTTGCTATCTGCTCTTTTGTGTGTTTGCTCTCGTCAGGTAAACCAAGAAAAAGCTTAAGAAACGTGAAATGTTACCTCGCTCAAGCGCTTTGTAGCGGCCAGAACTGGCTCCACCCCAACCTCTCTGATGTACCATAGATGCTTCTGGTTATTATTATTGTTTCCTTTGATTGTTTTTGAGTTCTTACTTTCATCAGCACAATGGTACGTAAACAAACAAACAAACAAACAAACGCTCTAATCCAGCCGGGAGTCGAAAAACACAAAAACACAAAAACACAAAAACACAAAAACACACACACGCCCTTGTAGCCTTATTCTAGATTTTAATTTTATGATGCACAAAGTGCCCGCTAAAATACTTCTACTACTACTTACCACTACTACTACTACTACTACTACTACTACTAATAATGATGATGATGATGATGATGATGAATATAGAGCTCGCTTTCTTTCCGGATTCTCCGCATTTTCTGCAATGTAACACTGTCCGTTGGCTGGGAGGAGACCGCGGCGTCAAGAGAGCGGCGATTGTTTCAGATGCCTTTATTTCCTCCGCCATGATGGCCATTATTACACGATATATACATTCTGTATAAATAGATTTTAAAGATACTATATATATATGAATATAAACATACATATATTTTTCCAGTGTAATTGTTGCTCTTCTTCTCTTGTATTACCTTAACCGATGGCGACTAGAGGAGAGGCGAGGCGAGGCGAGGCGAGGGGTGTTATGGGTAGGAGGCCGTTACACCTCCTCGGCCGTCACCTCGACCTGCTGAACTGTGGCTTTAAACGCACCATTCGGTCCCACCATCCACCACCAAAATCTGAAAAAGTGTTTTTTTTTCTTTCTTTCTTCCCTTTTTTTTAATGTGTGTGTGTGTGTGTGTGTGTGTGTGTGTGTGTGTGTGTGTGTGCGTGTGTGTGTGTCAGAAACAGCTACTGTATGTCGGTCGTACTACTGAACCGGAGAAAATGACGGTCCTTTTGAAGCTAGATGGTTTGTTCCTAAGTGTCATGTGACTTCATGTGCAGTGAAAAGACGAAGAAAAAAAACAGATGATGCCTCTGAATAATGTTCTGCACAAAGTGTGTTTTGTGCAGTTATTGTAGTGTTACTGGCCTGCACTGTAAAAAAAAACTAATTTACGGTAAAATACTGGCAGCTGTGTTACTTTTACTATTTTCCTGGTTACCTTTTACGAGACATTACGGTAAATTATCATGGAAAAGTTGATGTACTGTAAACCATGTATTTATTTTTATTTTTTTAATTCCCTTTGTCTTCTACAGTAATATACAGTTTTAAATTTTACTGTCTCTTGACATTTGTAAGATCTTTATCGTAATGATAAGACCTGAAATCTTACAAACAAAAGTGTAATTTACGGTAAAATACTGGCGTTCGTGGTTCGTATACAAGACATTACGGTAAATTATCATGGGAAAAGCTGATGTACCGTAAACCTGTCAATGGTTTACAAGGGTGTTACTTAGAATTACAATAAATTCAGAACTTTAGACATTAGGCGTGATTGTGAAATTACGGTATTTTTCTGTCAAATTCACAAGAAGTTTGAGTTTTCAATTATTGTTTGTTATTTTTCATAATTCCCTTTGTCTACTACTGTAATATACAGCTTTAAATGTTACTGTCTCTTTTGACATGTGACATATTTACCGTAAAAAGTATGTAAGCAGAAAAAATTCGATTATGAAAAAAAGTGTCTAATTTACGGTAAAATACTGGCAGCTGTGGTGACAATTACTATAACTATTTTCCTGGTTACCTTTTATAAGACATTACGGTAAATTATAATGGAAAAGCTGATGTACTGTGAGCCTGTTAAGGGTGTTAAATACAATAACAATACATTTTGGACGTAAGACATTAGGCGTGCTTGTGACATTACGGTAATATTCTGTTAAATTTACAAAAAGTTTGAATTTTCAAACATATATTAGTTGTTTTTGATAATTCCCTGTTTCTTCTACGGTAATATAAAGCTTTAAATTTAACTGTTTGTTGACATTTGACAGATTTTTACCAGAAAGGTGAGGCCCACACTCAAAAAATAAAAAGTCTAATTTACGGTAAAATACTGGCAGACATGGTTACCAGAATTTCCTGATGATCGTACACGAGACATTACGGTAAATTATCATGGATTAACAGATTTACTTACAGACATTACATAAAATTACTTTTATGCTAATAAGAATAATTACGGTAATAACTACGGTAAATAATTTACGGTAAAGTACTGGAAGCTAGGTTTGTCAAAATTTCTATGTTACCATTTAAACAACATTAAACTATTGTAAATTACCACAAAATTACAGATATATGATTAACAAGTTTACGGTTTACAAGGATTTAACATAAAATTAACATAATTCTCTCTGTCTACTAATATTTTATTTTACCATTTGACAGTTTTTTACTGTATTTTCTTTGGAGCAGTTTTTGCAGGGTGCTAACTATCAGCACAACCTCAAGTGAGTACAGACATTAGAGACGTCACTATAAAAAAAAGATTCCATCTAATTTACGTTAAAATTACAATAAATTCAGACTTAAGACAGAATAATACAGTAACGTTTACAGTAAACCGATTGCTTGTGACATTATGTTGATATTTTCAGGCATATGATTCCGAAGATAAAAATGTAAGTCTTTGACTTTTCCTTGATAATTCACGGTCTCTACTACTATTTTAAATTTGACATTTTTTTACCGTAATTTTCTTCAGCAAAGTTTTTGCAGTGTGCTAAATATCAGTACAACCTCAAGCAAGTACAGACATTAGAGACAAAAAAAAAAAGTTAAAAAAAGATTCCATCTAATTTACGGTAAAATTACAACAATTTAAGCCTTCCGACAGAGTAATAGTTACTTTTACGGTAATTACTTAGTCTTGACATCATGTTTGTATTTACAAATTAATCTGCCGGCTAATGGCCGTTTCTGACCACTTCCGTGAAAAACAGTAACATTTTTGGAATTTTACGTTCCAACTTTGGCCATTTGACAGTTTTTTACCGTAAAATCTTTGAACATTTTTTTTTTTTTTTTTTTTTTTTTTTTACAGTGTGCTCGCTCTGAGCGCCTTAGGGTAACCTGCCCGGCCGGCTTTCTGCTGGATCTGTTGCATCTACTGTGGTGTTCAGGATGAAAGCAGTGTGTTCCTCTGATGTCATAGGCACGTTTTGAAAAAAAAAAGTGCTTTCACCCGATGTAGAATGAAACCCCTTTGTGCACTTTTCTGAATAATCGTCGAAAATGCCAGCATTGTGTCTCCACCTGTAGGAAAAAACAAAACTTCAATAGATCTCGAGCAATAGCAAGTTTCCAGCCCCCCCCCCCTTCTACACTAAATGGTGCGTTTTACGACACAAAGCATCACGAAACCTCATGTTGGATGTAGATCGGTCTTTGATCCGGGTGGTTTTAGCTTGCGCTAAAATGTAGTAGAAGAAGAAGAAGAGGAGGAAGGAGGAGGCGGCGGTTTCTTTTTTCCAAACGAAAACCAAAAAAAAAAAGAGACTTGACAAGAAGCCGAGTTTGGTTCTCAGGTGACGGGAAGAGTTTTTAAAGCAGAGCAGAGAGCGATGCCACGGGTCAGCCGGTCAGCCGAGGCTAGAGGCGCCGGCAGCGGCTTTCATCCGGGCCTGGTGTGAAACCAGATGAGAGTGTGGGAGTGGGAAATTGATTTGCTGGGCTTCACAATCCCCCCCTCTCCCTTTGTTTAAGGAGGAGGCGTTAGTTGCATAAATATGCATCCATCACTCAAAAGAATGTCAAAGCATTTTATGACTTTTCACCCCCCCTCCCCCTCCTTCATGTCTTGCGTAACCTTTCCTCAGGAAGAGACGGTTTTAATGCATTCGCTTAACAAATTGGAGTATTCCTCCTCTCTTGAAAATGCCCGAGAAAATCCGACCCCGGAGTGTTAAGACTGCAAATATTCTCCCAACTTATTTGAAATGGCGTGACCCCTTTTAAAGCGCTTGATGGAATCGTCTACTGAAGTATGTAAATGAAGAAAAACGCCGAAGCCATGAAAGCGGAAAAAGAAAAGAAAAAACGTTAGCTGAGAAAGCAAAAGCGGCCTACGCTCGGTTCTGCGCCCACGGATTGTATGGTTTCTAATTTGCATAAAAAGGGACGGGAGTTATTATTTTAAATAGCAAATGTGGTCTGGATCCAGGTTTCTTAAGCACCTGGAATTACGACTCCGTTAACGAGGTGAGGAGAGAGTTTAAGAGGGACCTTCAGCCGCGGGCATACACTCAAAAAAAAACAAAAAACTCTGTGAGTTGTTTGATTCAAGAAATGTCCTTTAGACAACTTTGATTAATACAGCTGCGTTAGCTTTTCAAACTTAGCCCACGTTAGCAGGATTAGCTTAAATTTAAGATCAACAAAGGTGGATTGTTTTGACACAAGTCAACAGTTAATCCAAATAAGTAGCATTTAGTTAAATGTATGTTGCTCATTTTGGGTCTTTTATTATTCATATTAATGATATTATAAAGTTTGGTTGAAAACGTTGACAGATCTGGATTAAGTAAATTCAACTATTCCTTTTTCGAATGTGTGTTTATGCTCTTAATAAATCAAAAAGTACATTTTTGTCAAGAAATATTCTTTAACCAACTTTAAGCAATATATCTGTGTTAGCTTTTTAAACTTAGCCCACGCTAGCTTAGAATTACGCCCAACAAAGGTCGCATGAGTTGAAACAAATCAACAGTTTTGACTGAATTAACTAATTTAAATCAATTCAAATAAGTAGCATTTAGTTAAATGTTTGTCGCTCGTTTTTGACACTCACGAAACTTGTTGAGCAGAAAATGCGACAGTTAGCCAACGCGATCATGTTGGTTCCACTAAAAGGTCTTTTATTTTTCATATCGATAATGTTCTTAAGTTTGAATTTGTTTCCATATCTGGATTAAGTAAATTCAATGAACCCGTTTTTGAATGTACGTTTATGCTTATCGGAACTCAAAAAAAATAAACGTCGTAAACTTAAATTAAATCAAATACGAATAGCATTCAGATGAAGTTATGTCGCTCATTTTAAGTCTGTTATTTCTCATTTGAATAAGGTTTTTAAATTTGGTTGAAATTGTTGACATATCTGGATGAAGTAAATTGAACTCATCATTTTTTTATTTGTTTTTTTTTTGAGTGTATGTTTATGCTGGTAAGAAACAAATGTCGAGCTGAGCGACACTTTTCATCTAGCTGAGCAAAACCAAAAGCCCCCCCCCCCCCCAACATCCCAACCCCGGCCCCCGTAGCTCCAGGCTCTGTGGTCTCATCATCTGTGCCTTCCTCATCCACGCATTTCACAACTATCGTACGTTTACCCTCGATGGATCCGAAAAAACAAAGAAACCCAGAAAACAACACTTTACCAGTATTTGGGGGGAGGGGGGGTTATAATGTTTTGGTCGTATACAAAAACAACATGTTTTGTTGTTGTTGTTGTTGTTGTTGTTGTTGTTGTTTCGGGCTAAAGAAACTGTGACCTCATCGTCTAGATTCAGGTACCAAACCGCGTGAACGGTTTCTGCGTGAAGGAACGTCGTCATAAATCCACACCACAATGTTATAGCGTCAGAGTGCAGGGCATTATTTTGAAGAAAAACAAACAAACCCCAAAACAAAACAAAACAAAACAAAACAAAACAAAAAACAAAAACAAAAAAAATGAGGGAAAAAAAATCAAATAAAAAAGATGTACATATTTGTATCAAGAGGAAAAACAGTGTTATTGTTGTTGTATTGAAAACGAGCCGGTTTTAAGAAAAAAAGTTTGCGACAAACACGTAAAAACAAACAAACAAACAAACAAACAAACAAACAAAAAAAACTTCGCAGCCAAGGGTTGTCCCGCTAGCACGTTTTTACACAGATGAGCTATTTTTACCGGTGATTTTCTAGCCGTTGATATCGATATCCTTTTTCCACAAAAGAAAAAGTACAAAACTTCCACGACGACAAGCACTTCCACTACGATAGATTGTACGGTGATTTTTACGTTTTTGTAGACGTGGTCGTTCCTTTGCTACTGCGCCGTTTTTTGTAAAGCGGGACGGACCTTGGCTGCGAATCCTCGGGGTCTCAAGTTACTTTTTTTTAATTTATTTCTGTTTTCTTTTCTTTTGAAATGTTTTTATATTGTTTTTCCGGGGGGGGGGGGGGGGGGGGGGGAGAGCCTTGTGGGCGGGCCGACGTTGTGACTGTGTGTTTGTGTAATTGTGTACATGTCCCCCTGTTGCCGTGTCGGTGTTATAAGCCAGAGAAGTGACGTCAGTTGTTGTTGGGGTTTGAAGCATTTTAAATGTTCTCTATGAAAAACACAAATAAAGAATCATGGAAACGTACGAGTCGGCGCTTTGTCTCGTTTGTGGGGTTTTACGTCCTCAGATTCACACTAAGGAACATTTTGTCACATTTTTGGAGCGAGTTAATGTGATTGGCTTAGTTTTTGGAAATGTTTTTTTTTTTTTCATTTAAGCCTAATGTTTAAAAATATTAAACATATAGAAAAACAATTTTGTCAATAAGTTATTTATTTTACATGACATGTAAAAAAATTATATTCATGTTATACTTCTTATATGTGTTTTAAATACATTTCACATTCATAAAACACATCATTTCCTGTAAATTATATGTTAACCAATCGCATAGATTTAAAATAATTAAGTCCAGCTTTGTTCTACGGTGAAACTTATTTAAACCTGGTTCTTCACTTTTACCTGATTTAATGTTATTTTTTACTATATTAAAGAAAATCAGGATGTTTTTATGGAATTTGAATACGTGCATTTTTGAAAATTGTTCGACTTCAATAAATGTTTGACTTTGATAATTGATTCTTTAAATAGATGTAAGTAATTAAACTTTAATTATTCAAGCGTTCATTTTTTTTTGACTTTACAATCAGATCTTAAAATATGTTAGTAGTAATAATAATAATAATAAACGCACTTTACATTTGGATCAAATCTTAACGTGCTAAAAGTAATTAATAGGTCTTAATTTTTAATATTAATTAATAGTAATTCACTATAAAAACAGGATTTATCCCCCAAGAATGTTAACAACAACAAAAAAAGGTCCTTATTTAACCCTTTAATGTCGTCACAGAGAAAAACAACAACAATGATATGAAGAGTTTCTTCAGGGCGATGATTAGTTTAACATCTTAAACGCTCTTAATGAACCATAACCTAACAAATTGTTTTTAAAGAACATTTTGTTTAATGGAAAAAAAACAAAAAAATCTGACTTCATGATGAAATGTTTGTTTTTTTGGTTTTGTGTATATGTTTGTGTGTGTGTGTGTGTGCGTGTATATTTGTTTGTTTGTGTGTGTGCGTGTGTGTGTGTGTGTGTGCGTGTGTGTACGTGTATATTTGTTTGTGTGTGTGTGTGTGTGGGTGTGTGTGTGTGTGTGTATATTTGTTTGTGGGTGTGTGTGTGTGTGTGTGTGTACGTGTATATTTGTTTGTTTGTGTGTGTGCGTGTGTGTGTGTGTGTGTGTGTGCGTGTGTGTACGTGTGTGTACGTGTATATTTGTTTGTTTGTGCGTGTGCGTGTGCGTGTGTGTGTGTGTGTGTGTGTGTATATTTGTTTGTGGGTGTGTGTGTGTGTGTGTGTGTGACCATCCATGAGAGTATCCAGATCTTAATTACATTAACTACTGGAGGTGATCTCTCCAGAAAGGAATAAATTAAAATGTGGTTTAATAGAAACAGACATTCATTCAACTCGAACAAAACAAAATGTTATTTGGAAACTGCAGAATGAATTCACAAGTAAAGATTCAGAAAGATGGCGTCAACATTGTGCGGATGAATAAAGATAAATTTCATGGGGTCACGACAGGTGAGACGCAGAAGAACCTCCACATCCTCCTCCTCCTCTGGATCTCTGGACGCCGTTTGTGACTGGAGATTTAATAAAAAGACACGAAGGATTTCCATTCATTCATTTCAAACCTTCACACCAAAACTGAGCCACTTTACGCAGTTCAATGTAACGAGGAGTCACGGATCTGTAGTCAGAACCAGAACCAGAACATGACCGGCACAGGAGAACCAGCTCATCGGGACAGGACTCAGGAGTTCACCTGCACCTCAAGGACAGGGGAGAGTCTTTTGAGGACAACCACGTTCACATGTTGGACAGAGAGGATGGACAGTGAGAGAGGTGTTAAGGAGAATGGACCGGCCCTCTATAAACAGGGGGGCAGTTTTACACCAGCACCGGTCCCCCCACAAAGGTACCAGAGTACCAGCAAGAGCTTCTTAGAAAATTCCCTGATTGATTTATTTCGTCCCTCTACCCCGTCCCTCTACTCTGTCCCTCTACTCTGTCCCTCTACTCTGTCCCTCTACTCTGTCCCTCTACCCCGTCCCTCTACTCTGTCCCTCTACTCTGTCCCTCTACCCCGTCCCTCTACTCCGTCCCTCTACTCTGTCCCTCTACTTTGTCCCTCTACTCCGTCCCTCTGCTCCGTCCCGGTCTGCTCTCTACCCCAAACATCAAAATGTAGAGCCTTTGGAGATGGAGCCTCATCAGGCACGGTCCAATGATCAGGGTTGGATTTGAAGGCGGAACCTTCCACCTGTGAGGCGATGAAGTTCCCTGACAGAAGATGCATGAACAGTTTTTATGTTGAGCAGCAGTGACATCTGCTGGAGGGTTAGGGTTAGGGAACCAGAGCAGGAACCAAGAGAGATTCTTCACTCAGTGTTTGTTGTTTCGATGAAGCTGAGAGCTCGCGGTGGTCCTCCGTGGTGGTCTGGAGATAACGAGGTCATGAAGATGACATCAGGGTTATGCTGCTTCTGTCCTTCTCCAGATGTTCTGTTGGATCTGTCCCCTCTGGTGAAGTCCTGCTGTGGTTCACCAGCATCGTGACACACAGCTACCTTCTCTCCCTGAAGTTTAGAGAACCCGATATCTGCTGAGTCCCACAACCAGAACTTATCTCATCCAGGCCAGCACCTGTTCACTCTGCTGCCTGTGGGGGGCGCCATAAGTTCATCAAGTCTCAGTTTTTACCCCTGTGCCATAAAAGAACTGAACTGTCATAAGATAAGATAAGATAAGATCAGATAAGACAAGATGAGATAAGATAAGACAAGATAAGACAAGATAAGACAAGATAAGATAAGATAAGATAAAATAAGATCAGATAAGATCAGATCAGATAAGATAAGATAAGATAAGATAAGATCAGATAAGACAAGACAAGATAAGATAAGATAAGACAAGATAAGATAAGATCAGATAAGATCAGATCAGATCAGATAAGATAAGATCAGATAAGATAAGATAAGATAAGATAAGATAAGACAAGATAAGATAAGATAAGATCAGATAAGATCAGATAAGATCAGATAAGATAAGATAATATTTGTTTATTCTGTGCCACATCTCCATTTAATGCTGCTAAGAATGTATTTATTATGTATTTGAATAGTTTTGAGTCTTTCTAATCTTTTTTTTCTTTCACTTTTATTCTTCTGTACCCCTGAGAGGAGTTTCACTGACGTTAGGTTATACAGCTGTGCAATATAAATATAAAGGCTATTCTATTCTATTCTATTCTATTCTATTCTGTTTACCTCTACTCTTACCTCCTTACCTTAATTTACCTTATCCTTTTCTATTTGACCTATCTTATCTAAATATCACCGCTTTATCTTATCTTAACTATCTTACCTTCTTCCTATCTTATCTATCTACCTTACCTTATCTCATATCACCTCTATATCTTATCTAATCTTACCTCTTTACTTTATCTTATCTTGACTCTTTACTTTATCTTATCTTGACTCTTTATCTTTTCTAATCATATCTTTTTATTTTATGTCATCCTAAGTCTTTTCCTTACTTTACCCCATATTACCTATTTATCTTATCTTATCTTAACTCTTTACCAGATCCAATCTTACCTCTGTATCTTAATTAATCTTATCTTGCCTCTTAATCTCATTTTACCAATCTACCTTACCATATCTCATCTTATCTCTTAACTTTAACTTATCGTACCTTTTTATCTTAACTTATCTTCTCTTAACTTATCTTATTTTATCTTATCTTATCTTATCTTATTTTATCTTATCTTATATTATCTTATCTTATTTTATCTTATCTTATATTATCTTATCTTATCTTAACGTATCTTACCTCTTTATCTTATCTTATCTTAACTTATCTTACCCCTTTATCTTATCTTAACTTATCTTACATCTTTATCTTATCTTAACTTATCTTACCTCTTTATCTTATCTTAACTTATCTTACCTCTTTATCTTATCTTAACTTATCTTACCTCTTTATCTTATCTTAACTTATCTTACCCCTTTATCTTATCTTAACTTATCTTACCTCTTTATCTTATCTTAACTTATTTCTTAACTTTAACTTATCTTACCTTTTTATCTTAACTTATCTTCTCTTAACTTATCTTATTTTATCTTATCTTATATTATCTTATCTTAACTTATCTTACCCCTTTATCTTATCTTAACTTATCTTACCTCTTTATCTTATCTTAACTTATCTTACCTCTTTATCTTATCTTAACTTATCTCTTAACTTTAACTTATCTTACCTCTTTATCTTATCTTATCTTAACTTATCTTACCCCTTTATCTTATCTTAACTTATCTTACCTCTTTATCTTATCTTA
>VRLP01007538.1:0-21305 GCA_009660295.1 Lophius piscatorius | reverse complement strand
GTCACTGTTCTACTCCAACATCATCAAAACCAGTCCTGGAAATTCTAAGCAGCTGTTTTCCACTATCAATCATCTCCTTAAACCACAAACTCCCCCACTTACATAAATTACAGAGGAGCACTGTAATAATTTCATGGCTTTCTTCAAATCAAAAATTGACTCAATCCGTTCTGTCCTTTCTGGTTCCTCCTCTCTACCTATCCAGTCTTCTTACTCACAGTTTGAGATCTCCCAGCCTCCAAAGTGTTTCCCAGAAATCTCACAGCAGGAAGTTGAGGTTACCATCAGGACCATGAAACCCTCCACCTGTGCCCTCGACCCCTTTCCTACAGCCCTGGTGAAAACTAACATCTCTTCCATCAGTCCCCTGATCACCGCTGTAATAAATCAATCCCTCCAAGGCCGGCTTTGTTCCATCTGCCCTAAAAGCCGCCATAATCAGACCACTCCTCAAAAAACCTACTCTCGATCCAGAACTTTTTGCTAATTAAAGGCCCATTTCCAAACTCCCATTCCTCTCCAAAGTTCTGGAAAAAGTAGTTGCTGCCCACCTCCAGGACCACCTCAAATACAACAACCTCTTTGAAACGTTTCAGTCTGGTTTCCGCTCCGCCCACAGCACAGAAACAGCTCTGCTTAGAGTCACAAATGACCTACGGATGGCAGCAGATGCTGGTTCACCTTCCCTCCTGATTCTCCTTGATTTGTCTGCTACTTTCGACACAGTTGACCATGGAATACTCCTACACCGCCTACATCACACCACTGGACTCACTGACACCGCCCTAAACTGGTTTCAATCCTACTTCACTGACAGAACAGAATACGTTTCCCTTGGAAGTTCAAGGTCCCGGTCACACACCGTCACCTGTGGGGTCCCCCAGGGATCAGTCCTTGGCCCCATTCTCTTCATACTATACATGCTCCCCCTTGGCCGCGTCATCAGTCGATATGGACTCTCATTCCATTGTTACGCTGATGACACTCAAATCTACATAAAAACTGACAAATGTTCCTCCGCAGCCTCTCCATCCTCATCATCATCATCATCTCCCCTGTCGACTCTCCGCGCTTGTCTGGAGGAGATAAAGGTGTGGATGAAAAACATCCCCTCATCCTACTAAATAAGACTTAATAGCCACTATTAATGCCTCCTCCTTGGTGGTCCCTTTGACATGTAATGTCCCACAGGGCTCCATCATTGGCCCCTTGCTCTTTAGCATATACATGTTGCAACCAGGTTCAGTGACTCCCACTGTGTTCAACCAAACAGTTTTGGCAAAACATTACAGGGTTAAATGCTGTCAGGTTTTTTTTTCATAATTTGTATCCACTTTCATCCTTTGTGTGTCAAATTGGAACCCATTCTGAGCTTACGCAAAACCTCTTCATTATGCATCCTTTGGAACTTATTTATCAACGACTTTCTCTGCACCCTCCCTTTGGACCAACCTCACTTCATTTCCATTTTTCACTGTTATTTGGCTTTCATTTTTCTTCATTTTCAAGCATAACAGTAGTGCGCTGCGGATGATCATTGTCATCAGTTGACTAGCAGTATGTCCGTCTGCACAAATCAGCCCCACTGGCATCAGTCAATACTCCTCTCATCCTGGAAAATACACCACAATTATAATGATTTTGTCTGAACAACAGAGATCCACAATCAGACGTGCAAATTTTAGAAGTAAAGCTGCAAATTATGTTTGTGTTCAGGATCCATTCATGGTGTGCAAAAAATCTATTTGTTTTAGTGGACCTGACTACTTTTCTGGGTTCCCGCAATGATATTGTGTATAATCGGATAGAATATTTATAAGAAAGATGTACATCCGCTACATATAACGTATTTCTCTGCAGAGGAATCCTCTTTTACTCAGTGTAGTCACCTCAGTGTTCATATGAAACCCCAGTACTTCCGGCTGACTACATGCTTATTTCCATTGTCCGTGGTAATAGATGTGATAATAAGCATCGTGCACAATGAGGAAACAAGACCTGCAAGGGTTTTATAAAGAAATTTTTGCTTTTAGGTACCACCTGAAACAGACAAATATTCTTTGTATTTGGATTGTACAGGTTAATATTTTACTCTACGAGTAGGGGAAGACCTAGAAGACCTAACATATATGAAACCGAGATCAATCATCCTATAAGGCTTTTTTTTTGTTAGTGCCTCCTTTTTTTATTCTCTTTCTAGACATTTATTAGTTTCTCCATCATGTCGCCTTCTCTCTTCACCATAATCACCGACTATTCAGTTGATAAAGAAAAAAAATGGTATGGGTCCAGATAATATAAAACATAATGACTGACAAGTCGTTCTTATCTGTAGCATTGATTGTTTCATCACAAGGGAACCTGTCCCTGGCGGGGGTGGATTAGGCAGAAAGTGAACATTTTGTTCTGAAGCAGTTAAAATTGGCGAATATAGCCATGAGGAACTTTTGATGTGGGTCATATTGTGATGGCTAGATGACTGAGTCAGAGCTTCTCATTAACAGGTCTTGTTGGATATTCCTGGTGTGTGGTGGTTGGCTCCTAACCACACTTATCAATGGTTGATATAATTGGTGAAAAAAAAAAGAAAAGAAAAAAATTCAGAACGCACAGGCAGTTTCGGTAGCAAAAAGGCAACGTGAACAATAATTGGCAGGTTATATTTATATACTGCTTTTACATCAGAGCAGACAAAGGTTGAAGAGGCTAATTGGTTCTGTAGGACAAGACTAGTCTACTTGACTGTAAAGAAAAACTATTTTTTGGGAGATTAGTGTTCTCTTTATGTCTAAAAGAAGAAAATGTATCGTCAACCATGTTTTACATTAGAAAAGTAATCTAATATCTCTCTGCATTTCACTGTGTTGTACTGTGTATGGCTGTATGTGATCAAAAAAGGATTTATTCTTCTTCTTCTTCTATAACACGTCTTAATACGTTATATTTCACCAGTAACAAGTGAGCCTTAGACAAAAATGTATAGCTTCTTAAAGGCAGCTCGGTCCAGAGTCTAAAGGCTGATTTTGCCTCGCTCTCGACCGTAAGCGCGGTCGAGGTAGTCAGTACCACCTAATATGGACCGATCTACCTAGAGGACAGCGAGAATTTGACCAGACATCTGATGAGTAGCAAGTCACCTTCATGGAACGAGTGAATAGGCTCCTCTGGTTGTTCGTAGGGTCTTTGAGAGAAATATGCATGAAAGTCTCTCAAATTCTCTGTCAGTGATTTCACAAACTCCTGCAGTCCTGAACTCATCAGTCAGCAGCAGGATAGTCTCTGCAGAATATCTCCTGTGGACATGGGACTCATAAGTGCAGCGTGATTTAATTTAGGCATTTTGGTCTAGTTTTCAAGCCCATTATTGAGTTAAATCCTAAAATACTCTTCTTCTCCTTTCTGGGTCGCCAGATCTGTCTCCATCCGTAGTTACCACTGGTACCCTGCTGGCTAACAGTACTGGTGTTGGTATTCGTTAACCCAAGCTCCAGCAGATCCGAGACAGTATGTATTCTGCATATTGAAAGGGGATTTTACGCCCTATGGTCTTCCTGACTCAACCTTCCCCATATATCCGGGCTTTGGACTAAGTACACTGATTTGTGACCCTTTGATGGCTACAACACTAAACAAGCTACAGTTTCATATTCCATTGGCAGAATCATTTATTAGAGACATGAGGATTTATTATGTGGAAGAATATTTGGTGTCATTCAGGTATAGCTGTTTTTGCAGCGTTGGTTTAAACAGGGTTGTTGGAGTACTGACCTGTACTGTTTCCTGGTGTCGTATCGCCCTGCATTTGTCTCACGGATTTTAGTGGCCAGCACTCGTACGATGTTCACAAACAGGATAAAGTTGAGCTGAAATAGAAGAACGCAGACGGAAAACAAAGGCAGTAAATTTAGGTGCTCATTGTTCCTGTTACTATCACAGATTTTGTTGTTATTAAATCCAATTATTAACTCTGGAGGAGTAAAGAACTGTATGAAGAGGATACAGACAATCAGTATTAGAACAAAATCACCTTCAGAACAACTGCAACCAAACCCTTCTCATAACTGGAGATCAATCTCACTCAGGTGGAGTTTTAGTGCAGCCATGTTGGGGGGTTTGCGAGCATGAACTGATCCAATTCAAGGCATTTCAATGGGGCTCAGATCCACACAGGCTCAGGACTTGACTATGCCACTATTAGAACCCTAGTGTTGTGTTTGTCTTTAGCTTTAATGATAGCTGGTGTTCAACATGTTGGGCTGAAGATTGAACTTCTGTGCCTGAACAATGCTGCAGGGGGAGTTTACAAACTCTTCTGAGCGTGTTAAATCCACTCATCGGAAAATTTGAAATGTCTGTGCAACATTCATATGTTGGAGGTGCATCTTGGTTACTTCAGGGAAGCTGGAAAAAAGTTTTGGAGGCTTCGGCCCCTGATGAGAACTGTATTCTGTCCTTGTCTGACAGAATGCAGGGATGGTGAGCAGCGTATCTAACTCTCAGATTCTGTCCAACATTCAGAGGCTGCTATCTTACCTGCCTCTGCATCAGCGTGATCATCTAGTCAATCCATTCCTTTCAGACTGTTTAGGACAAAATAACACTTCAAAAATCATTTGGAGTTTCTGGGTATTTTGACTGTCTTGGAATACTTTGGATTTCACCTTTAAGTACCTCATTAAATAGTTTAACATGATAATTCTTTTCAGCAGACCTCAATGACTTGATGATTAAAGTTACGAGATAACTCAAAAAATCTGTAATGTGTCATTTTCAAATTTTTTACCCACATAGATGATAGTGCGAGGAAGAACTGGATTGATGTTGGGAACGGTCAGTTCAATAGTTTTTTTTTACATAAAACACTGTTTTTTGGAACTTACTTCGTAACCCTTGGTCTGATTTAGTCCAAATTTGATGCTAATGAAACAACCTGAGGAGATTTATCCTGTATAAACAATTTCTTACCCTTATAGTTCCTATTTAAATCAATACGGGGAACTTTTTTGTTTGACCTTTAAAACTCGTTTTCAGGCATAATTTCATAACCGTTGGTCTGATTTATTCAAGATTTTAGTGCGTATAAATCGACATGAGGAGACATATATTAATTATCATATTTTGATTATTATAGTTCATATTTTATACATTTGATACATTCTACATAATATAAACATAGCTATAGTACAGGCTTTCCATTCTGAGTCAAAGATTAACGAATAGTGAAAAATTATATAAAGCTAAATTGAGAAAATTAAGGTGTAGACAAACAATCTGCTTTTTGTTTAAATGCTTTGACTCTGTAAATCAGAAACATGATTTGATCATGCCGGCGTGATTGTAGAATTCTAAGGGGTAATCCCAAGGGGAAATTACAAATGTTAAGGCAACATACAGTTATCTATAAATACAAAAATACTTTAAAGTATATACAAACATAAAATTGAAAAAAACTTACTCTGGACTTGGGATTGGGATAGGAGCGTCAGATAATGTGGTGGCCAATGAACTGTCTCATGACTTAATGCTATTCAAGTTGTCGCACATCGTTGTGAGATAGTTCGAAGAAAGTTTTTGGAGAATTTTCAATAACAAACTAGATATTTATTCTGATGAGAGGGGGTGTTACGGCCCTAGAGCTGTGACTGTGTGTGTTTGTGTGTGTGTGAATGTTTTTTCCTCCCACTACAAGTTAGCGCCCCCTTCTCTGTTGACAGCGGCTGCAGCTGAGGTAAGCTAGCACCAAATCAAGAAGCCCTGATTGCCAGTGTGGTGGTGCCAGTTGGCCCGATTGCACTGACTGTACTGTGTGGGAAGCGTTATACGTATTTCTACTTTGCTAGTGTCTCTCAAAGAAAGGGTGATAACATTGTTTATTGTGGACTTTTATTATGATTTGATATTCTCCTGTGGTAACATTGCAGACCAGCCTCATCTTGAGGATCATTTAATATTACGGTAACTGGTAAATTTATTCTACTAAGATATGCCTCTGATTCCCCTCTCTTTAAAAAAAAACCCCTGTAGCATAAACCGCCATGTTACTTCCCTCGTTCCCTGGACTAAACAGGACGCAACAGTCACTGCTGAACAATAACGTTATTCCTTCTGATAAGTTCAGGATCGTAGTCTTGCGACATGACCTCACAGACTGATGACCTCTCATTCTCCTTCAGAATTTTTTCTGCTAATAACCAGTATTGATGTTTCCCTCCATGATGGTGAGTCGTCCTGGTACTGAGGCAGCAAATATACACAATATTCCACTGCCATCTCCATATTTGACCTATAGGTGTAATGTTCTTACGGAATGCTGTTTGATGAAACAGGACTTCTGAGTTCAACTTCCAACTCATCAGTCCGTAGAATTTCCTTCTAATCCTCTGAGACTCATTAAGGTTTCCTGGGACAAAATTCAGAGGATTCAGTTTGTCAAGTTTGAAGAAATGATGTAGTTTAGTATCAGATACACACAGAATAATTGTGAAATTAGTTGTCTGTATCCGACCCATCCCTGCTCAGGTTTCTGGGCTTGCTCAAGGACATTTGGAGAGCAGGGGCAGTCCAAGGACAAAACCGTCTACCTTCCAACTGCGGAGGACCGCCTGACCTACTGCTGCCCCACGCGTAACATGAAATCAATACATTTTTCATGCAAGGTAAAGAAAGTATTGAGATTTCCTCTTAACAACTTAAATACAGCTAAAAAACAAATGGTAAAAGTGCAAAGTAAGGTCAAAAAGTCAACAGCTAGAGAGCTTTTGACTGCTGACGCTTCATCACTTTTGGAGTGGAATTCGTTGGGGATTACTGTAACAAGCACATTCCATACTGAAAACATGACGTGAGAAGAACATTAAGTCATGCCTAAATAGACATTATATAAATTACCCCCCATGTTGTCTTCCAGGACAGACACTCTTAGACTATGTTTGCTCCCTTTGTTAACTGCTTCTACTGTATTTGTTTCTCTTTTCCTTTGACCACCTTGAATCAAGGTCAGGGGTGTCAAACTCAATCGCAGAAGGGGGACAAAATTAAAGATGGATTCCACATCGATTGCTCCATCTTTCATGGATGGAGCCCTCCATCCATTAAAGATGGAGCTGGACATTTTTAATCTTAGGTTTTATGACAATTTAATTCTTATTTTATGTACTCATTCTGAATTCTGGGCAAAGTAACGGAATAGAAAATACTCAAATTACAGATTCAATTCAAAATATATCAGCATAACTTCTTTTTGTGTCTCCTTCTCTATCAGTAGAGTTTCACGGAATAATTTCCAATGAAAAGTTTTTATTCATAATAATAACAAAAAAACTAAAAAATACAAGTTAAAATGTTCATCTAAGATGAATTTCTCTTTAAACAACAACAAAAATTAACTTTAAATGTCCTTTGGTAAATGGCTGGACTAATTAGGCCATTTCAGACTTCTGTCACAATAAAACAGTAAAAGTATAAAACAGTCACTATCAGCTTAAAGGTGTATTTCACATAAAATCCGCGCAACTTCATGTTTTCTTGTTTTTAACGCTGCAGCACTGACATGTTGAACAGCTGGAGTACGTGACAAACTTCGCAAGTGAATGGAAAACTGCGTTCTAATAACTAATACGTTTATTATTTATCGTTTTAAATTTTTTTTTATCAACTATGTCACCTCCCGTTCTCCACTGCATCTCCTGTAAGGATTGAACTAATGTTTATCAGAGTGACTGAATGAGCGCTGATATCTGATAACAGAGGACCAGGATGTTGGCGCTACTGATTGACGTGCCGGCAATCACATTGCATTCTGATTCGCTGTATCTGACGTATTTGTACTTTAGACCAGCGGGCCAATTGTTATACAAATTAAATATTGTCACGCGGGATGGATATAATTGTTGTGCGGTCCAATTTGTGGCCTTGAGTTTGACATGTTTGCTGTAGGTCCTACAGGGACGCTTTTGCCCTTCTTGCAATATTGTCTTTTAAAAAGTTTAAACACTCCTTCTTTCTTTGTTTGTAGCTTTGAGGAGGCCCAAGGCTGTTGGGTCTGTTTGACCTGCTTAAGTGAAGGGTGGAGACTTTGGGTGAGGGTTTCTCCCTACCCCTCTTTGTGTTGGGACCTAGATATACACAGAGAAAGAGTTCTACACCGGTTTTGTCAAATTTAATCTTGGCCTGGTGCTATATGGAGTCCTGATCCTCTGCCCAGCTTTAAGGGGTTAATTACGGCACAATTGAGAGTGGAGCACACATTCCACAGCAATAACGACAATTCTCTGGTTCTGAACTTTTGACTTGATTATTGCAGATGTTAATATATAAAATAATCAAAAAAAATATATATAATAATAATGATAATTATTTTATGCATAAATGTCAAGAAGAACTGGATTGATTTTGGGAAAGGTAGTTTGTATATTTCCAACGCCAGGGCAACCTTTATCTCCAAAAGTTTTCGAGCCATAATATCTAAACTGTTAGTCAGATTTAGTCCAAATTGAAAGCATATGGATCGACTCGAGGTGAGTTATCGTGTATACATCTTTCTTTACTCCAATAGTTCATAATTTAATCACTAGATGGAGCTTATCTTTTTTTCTTTTTTTTTTTTACAAAAAAACAGTTTTTCAGGCACAACTCCCTAATCTGGTCTGCATGAATCAAAACCAACGTGATCTCTTTTGTATTTATCCTGGTTTACGCTAAAATTTCATATCTCACTCGCTAGAGTAAAACCCTTCTCTGAAAAAAAATATTTTTCTTTCTTTACTTCACATTTCATTTGAGGAGTTCAATCAGGGAGATTCCTTGTAAAAATTCAGGGGATTGGGGCTATTTGGGGATATGCCCTTGCTGTCAGGGTACAACAGTGTGGGTGTGAATAAGTTTTGCAGAAAAGAAAATAGAATATTTTCTTGTATTACAACATGGTTTAGATTTGAGAGTTTGTGTTGCTTACCCCGACAGCTGTTAAGATGGGAACCTGATAGATCCATTTAATGTTGCCAGCACTCAACTCCCAACACCTGCAGTTATCAGCCAACATAGAGGACAGGACACAGAGTTTCAGAAGCAGGAAAACAATTATATAGAAAGATGGTGGGTGGTGGTCTTCAAAAGAATGACTCAGCAATAAAGTGGCTACGAATAAATTACAAAAAACATATGAAAGCAAAGATTCAGGGTCAACATTACAAGTTAATTCTAAATTAGTCAAATTTCTGTTCCAAACGTTTCTGGTTTATCCCAAAAGATACAAGGAACAACCGAACAACGGCGGGTGAAATTAAATACCAACAGGCAGAAAGTAGAGAGTGAAGATGAGAGACAGAGAGAAACAGCAGGAGATGTGAACAGAGTTGTCATGAATCAAAGGTCTCATATGTCATTTTGGCCCAAGTTTGAACTCTAAACCTTCTCCCCTGTGTCTGCTTTGGTTCTAAACCAGGTACTCCAGTCCCCCCAGTCCAAAAAACATGCCAGCAAGATAAGACAGACAAAGAAGAAAAGATGAATGATTTATTACAAATGTGTGATAATTAGTCTATTGTAAAGTCTTTAAGCGCTCAGACTCTTTGGGGAGATTCTGGTTGAAGGGTCTCTGCCCTGAGCAGCAGCATTGAATATCCCCCATCTGGAGTCTGGATTTGTTGATGGTGGCCGATGACTCTGCTGAGGCTGAAGACTGATGAGGCTGATAGATCTGCAAGGACTAGGCAGAGATGGCGAGGGGGAAGGCGCATGAACCACATGAAAGCATGAAATAACTAGTTGAATGGAGAGAGAGTCATATTTAAAGACAGCAGGTGATGGTGATGGGCTAATCCCGCAGGTGTGACACAGTGATTAGATTAATGAGGCTCCCTGCTGGAGCGCACCTGATGAGCCAGACTAAGGAGCAGGTAATTGAGACTGAGCATGAGAGGTGAGGATGATAGTGGCGTGGGCTTAACTTTGGCACAAGTGCCTGAGAGGATAGTCTGTCTGACTGAACGTTCAATAGATCTCCTCTTGCTGTAGGTGTGAATGTGAGCATGAATGGATGTATGTCTCTATGTGTCGGCCCTGTGATGAACTGGCAACTTGTCCAGAGTAAACCCTGCCTCTAGCCAAATGTTTCTTTCCCTTGTAGTCGAGTAAGATTGTCTCTTATTTTATATTTTCTCTTCAAATATTTATATGCAGTTAATACTTTAAATTCATGTTTGCTAGAATACAATGTTTTCCGAGCGCAAAATGTAGCTTATATCACAGGAGATTATGTAAGTGTGTGTGTGTGTGTGTGCGTGTTTGTGTGAGTGTATGTTACAAGCAGTGAGCATGACTGTGTTTAAAGTGTAGGTCATGAATGCAAAAACATTCCTGCAGTGTGATGCTATGGAATATAAATGAAGTTGTAGATGCGGTTCAATAAATGCTTGGGCATCCTCTACATCCTGAAGATGTGGTTAAAATGGCTGACAAGCAGAACAGCTTGGTGTGGGAAATAATATGTAACTCACTTTGTATTCTGGTATCTTCTAAAAGTTGAGCAGAGGAGTTGGGAGATAGTTTTAAAACTTAACCTTATTTGCAATGAATTAATTAACTCCTCTCTGCCATCAGAAGCACAAATGAATTAAAGTTTCATCAAGTTTTATTTAATTGTCCTTTCAGGTCACCAAGTGAAACGTTATCTCTGCTGCACTGCAGAGAAAAATCAGCACAGCATTTCTGTCATGCAGGGTTCTAAAGGGTTAACCAGAAATAATTACTATGACACGTTTGGGCGTTTGCTTGAGTCAAACAAAGCTGCACATAATAAGACATGAGCCCCAAGTAAATAGCTTGACTTAAAGAGTGTTGACAATAGTTGCGTGTGATGATGACTAATGCCGTTAGTCATCATCATTTATTTGTCCTGCATTAATGCAGCACAAATAAAAAGAACACAAACATATGACAAATCGCTTAAATATTTGTCATAGCGGAAGCAGCTGGCGCTTTGTACAGTATAACCGCTAGAACTAATAAATACTGCATTGTCTATGCCTTTAAAACGTTAGAAAGCAGCTTCTTTATGAGTCCTGCTATCACAACGCCATGACACGTCCATCTCTGCCGCTGATTAGCTGGTTAGCACCATGACGGCCAACGTTTTTTTGCTGTCTGGCGCTGAGATGCTTCAGAGTGGTGAACCTTACAGCACACAAAACCCAAAAAAGCAACAACGCAAGTGATCAATTGTCAGAAATTAGCGATGACGTGTATTATAATTTCATATGTGTGCCCTTTGTCACCTAACTCAAGGCTAATATGAAGCAGTGACATTAGCATTATTGCTAAGTCATTTAGCCAACTTCAGCCAATCGGAAAAACTTAACCTAGGCTGTGCCATTGTAAAGAGCAATATTAGGCCTGATTTATGGTAACTATATCTGCATTTCAATCATTAGGGACAGAGAATGAATAAATAATTTTTATTCCAACAGATGATTTGTCAGAAAGTCTTTGGTGTTCAAATTATTCAGGGTTATTGTGATTTAACGGTCTCTGGCCTGAGCAGAAGTAGATATCCCCTGTAGAGTCTGTGTGCGGGTGGTGGCGATTGATGACTCTGTGGAGACTGATGAACGAAGAGGCTGATGGGACTAGGAGGGGGGATGTGGAGGTGGAGAGAACCAGTAGCATGAAGGAGCTGGATCTATAGAGAACTCTTCTCGATGGAACTTTTAATAAACGCAAGGCACTGTACTGAAAGATAGAGATGGAAAGTCAATATTTTTCTACCAATGCATCACTGAAGTAACTTAATGTCTGAAAATGTCATCAACTGAGGGTGATGGCATAGCCATTGTATCTGTGGAAAGTCTGAACGATGAAAAACACTCATGTGAATGATGTGTGATGGATGGGTGGGTGGGTGGATGGATGTCTGGATGTCTGTCTGTCTGTCTGTCTGGATTGATGGGTAGGTGGATGGAGGGATGGATGGTTGGGTGGAGGGATGGATGGATTGATGGGTAGGTGGATGGTTGGGTGGATGGATGGATGGATGGGTAGGTGGATGGATAAGTTCATGGGTGGATGGATAGATGGTTGGATGGGTTGAGGGTTGGGTGGGTGGATGGACGGATGGTTGGTTGGATGGTTAGATGGATGGATGGATGGATTGATAGGTGGATGGATGGATGGATGATGGATGGATGGATGGGTAGGTGGATGATAAGTTCATGGGTGGATGGATAGATGGGTTGATGATTGGGTGCGTGGATTGATGGTTGAATGGATAGATGGATGGTTGGTTGGATGGATGGATGGATGGATGGATGGATGGGTGGATGGATGGATTGGGGAAACAAAATAAACAACTCACCCTACTGAGTGTGCTAACCAGGTTTAATCCTATTTGATATTAAAAAAGCACTTTCTCTTAGCAGCTTTCCATCACATGAGAATAAATACATTTTAACCAGTCAAACACAGTGAATAAGTAAAAATATTTTTTTAGACAGTAATGTTTTTTGCTGTTGTCCTATGTTTATTGTTTAGAACACATTCAAATTCACAATAAATGATCTGAATCAACTATGGACGTATGGTCAAGGTTGTTAAGTTTCCCTGGTCCAACAGCAAATTTGAATGAGTACTTCTCTAAAAAAAAAATATGTATTCAGAATATATTTGCATAATAATTTAATCATTTCTAGTCAGGTTTTGCAGATGGTAGAAATGTCAGCCCAATCAAGCTCATTTCACCCTATTAATCCTCTCCCGTCTGCTTTCCAGTTTGCACTCAGGTTTGTCCTTTAGTTTGTCTTTCTTAACATCTTGATATGTATTTCCTTTTCCTTTTTTTTTTTTTGGTATGGAGGACTTTGTATGCAGAAGGAGATGTCCTCTCACCTTGCGTCTGCAAGCGTTGCCCTGACGATCCCCCACACCGCCACAAAAACAGCTGGAACGCCTGAAATTGAACAAAAATCAAAGATGAGCTGTCTTGATGTGTTTTTAGTCACAATCACTACTTCCATGACTCCTATTACACCAGAACCAGACCCATTCGTGAACATTAACTCACTGATTCCTTCTCTGCTGTGCCCGTCTGAGTTTGATCCAATCTAAGGTTCTACAACAAATCCATCTCTCCAAACTCGAACTTTAAAAACGTTATACTGAGACGACAACCAAGCGTCAAAAAGGTCCGAACTTACTTCCGGTCCGTACTTCTAGAGCCGGTCCTAAGCTCGGATAAATGGGGAGGTTTGTGTCAGGAAGGGCATCCAGCATAAAACCTTTGCCAAATCAATACGTTCCACACTAAACTGAGTTCAAACAGGATTGCTTGGAACAAATACCATCACTGTTAGCCAGAAGGGTACCGGCCTCAGGATGGGAACAGATGATCCGCCGGAGTGACCCTTAAAAGGAACAGCCAAGAGACTAAGACGAATACTACGAGGTAGGCCACATATGTGAGCGCTGACGAGATCTAACACACATGCTCAGGTAATGTCCATAACTGAAAAAAGTCTGGTTACAACAAGCCTGCTCAATATTATTGGACTCTAAAACTATGAAATAACTTGTGTTTCCAGGTCCAACGACATCATCCTTACGAAAGAGTCTCAGGGCCAGGCGTAATTTAAAAAAAAAATGAGAGGAGGAAGATTATTTTTTTCATATTCCATTTGGAGAAAAAGTTGAAATGTTGGAAAAATGTTGAACTAAATCAGAGGAAGATCTTTTTTGGGGTGGAATTTGGCCTTTCTCTGCCTCTGCCTCTGTCATCCTCCCAAAAGCAAAATGGACGTGATGAAGTCGTCTGCCATTACTTTGTGGTCGTTGTTTCTTCTGTAGGCCTCCATCAACACAACATAGCTAGTAAAATCATCAATAAATCCATTAATGGCAGCGACGTATGATTTCAGCTTGTCATACAAATCCATATTTAGACTTTATTCTCGTCATGCAGAATAGAAAAGGAGAAAAATGTTTTTCTGTTCTGATTTATTTCACCATTTGTGGATCAACTCAGAAATTCTATTCCACTTGGCCACCTCTTCTCAACCGAAGAGGAGGAATTCCTCGGATTAAAAGCCACTAATACTCAGTAGGTAATATATTTACCCATAAACCCATAGACGACATTTAAGATGTTGTTTATGGGCTGTTGAACATCGGATGTACAGTTTTCTTTATTTTGTGGGGGGGTTTGTCCTTTGATTGCCTATGCAGTGGGAGCAGGTTGGCTGGGATAGGGGAAATACCAAAATACGGAATGGTCCTCATTTTTCTTCCTGTAACAATTCTATGTTACAGGAGTTATGAGATTGAGACCATTATCAGGCGCGGGGTCGGAGGGGGCCACGCTGAAATTCGGCTGGTCCCTGATGTAGCCTTAGCGCTATCGGACGTCTTTTTTGTTCAGCAGCTCAATCATGTACTGTAACTACATTGATGCGTTTAAATCATGTGGGAAGGAAGGTTAAAATGGAAAAAGGTCCCATGGGACTTTTGATGAATCATTTTTTTTATTAGAAATGGTACTTCAGATGTGACTAGAACGTTCCAAAGGATGAGATGATTATTCTGTACCTGTTTCAGTGTTACAGCAACAAAGAGCAATATTTGATACTAAATTAAAAAACATTAAAAACATGGCGAGCAGAATAACATACTCTAGAATACTTCACATAGTAGAGTATTGCATATTTTTTTCTAATATTGCAGGAAGTATTGAAGTTGAGAAGAAATCTGTGGATTGTGGGGAGGGTATTCTGAGAGCAACCTCTGCTGTGAAAGCATGAAACAAGAGGGACAAGCAGGTAGTTGGCGTTTTTTTTTTACCAAAGCACATCCAGCCTGGCGGCCAGTGATGTTGAGTCAGGACAGAAACAGAGACGGAAACACAGAGAGCCGACCTGAAGACAGTCTAGGTCAAATCCAGGGCAGCTCCCAAACTCTTCATCTGGTCAGAAAACCCATGAAACCATAAAGACAGGTAGACGGGTTCGTATAACTGACTGTAAGGTGAGACAGAAGGTCAAAGACGGACACACTGGCATATTTGTCTATATATTATATTATTATATTTGTCCACTGTTGTCACAAGGTGTAAGGACTTTCTTTGAGGCTAACTTTCCCCCAATTCTTGACACTCATGAATTAATTCATAATTCATGTATGTTTTGGACACTACAGCGCCATCTGTAGGTAACACCGTAGAATGTCTCACAGCTAGCAGGTGATTTTAGTTTTTTCAGGCGATGACCAATTAAAACTCACTCATTTTCAAGAACAACCAGGAAGTATTCGTTAAATCTTCCCATTAATAACGGATTTCCCAAACTTTTTCAGGACAGATACTTGTCAGAGAAATCCCATGTTTAGTGTTTTTCTGCTCTAAACCGTTGTATACACAAAAACAAACAAAATAAAACACAAGGCATAATTTCCCTGGCTTGTCTTTTTTTTTTTTACTGTTTCTTACAATATAATTAACCTCCCTCAGTCTCTCCGGTTACGCTCCTGCCCCAGAGGGGCCCAGGAACAGAGTAGAAAAAGAAATCGTTAGATAAAATACAATTATTTAAACCAGAGCCGCCTAGGGTAGAGGGAGTATTTCAAACACTCTGTACTTTGGGAAAAAAAGTCTCTCCTTCGTCTTCTACTTCTTTAGATAACATTTGTTGTGAATCGGCATTATATAAATAAAATAAAATTGAATTGTCCTTATTATTATTATTATTATTCTCATCATCATTTTTTCTTCACATCCCGTTTCAAAATTAAATAAATATCAAAATCAATCCCTTTTAGGTTTATGGACATAAATAATATGTGGCAAACGTATTTATCCAAGTTTGTCAAAATCATAGGGGATATTATGGAATCGTCACCGCCCCAGATTGGTCTTTTAAAGGCCATAACCCACAATACTACTTCATGCATCAATTTTATACCCCCATAGACCTTCACATGAGGAAGAACTGGATTGATTTGACAAAGGTTGATTCTATATTTCCACAACTGGGGGAGATTATCTCCAAAGGTTTTCTTCCATCGTTTCTCAACCTTTTGTCTGATTTAGTCCAAATTTGGTCCACACAAATCGATTCATGGAGATCCGTCTCCTGTATTTCTTACTTTACTCCAGCGTAGGCTTGGCTATATTTGTCTTTGCTCAGTGCTATAGAGCCCATCTAAGATAACTGCTCAGATGGATGGATGGGTGGTTGGGTGGATGGATGGTTGAATAGAGGAATGGATGGATGGATGGATGGATGGATGGATGGATAGATAGATGGATAGGTAGAGTGTTCTGCCAACGCAGTACATTCAAGTGTCAAAAGATTTGTGTAAATATAAGCAAAAACAATCAAGTAAATTGAAATAAAGTGAAATCTAAGAGTTACTAAGCGGCAATTTAGTGGCAAAACAGGTCTATGATAAATAAATCAACTATAAAGAGAGGCAAACATAGCAATTGAGATAAATAAGATGATGCATCGTGGTAAGGCACGGTACAGTGAGAGATCCAATACAAAAAATTATGAACAGATTAAAAAGATGATTGTTGTCAAATGTCTGTGCAAATGGTTTGATCAAATAAAAGAGTGTCTGGCAGATTCCTGATATACAGATGTTATAGTTTTTGTCCATTTCATACGGTCTGATGGCAGCTGGCAGGAAGGACCTCCTGCGGCGTTTAGTCCTGCACTCCGGGTGGATCATCCAGGACTGAAGGTGCCGTGCTGAAGCTCCTCCAGAGCGTGAAGTGGGTGCGATTGCTCATTATTGTGTTCAGTTTTCTGAGCATCCTCATCTCAGCAACCTGCTGTACTGGGAAATGTACTGCATCTTGCTGAGCTATACTAAGAAAAATATAGATCCACCAATGATTAAAATTGGAAGTCCACATTTATTTATTTTTAACTTTGACTGACAGACAGTCAGAGTTCAGAGTCAGAGTTTAAACAGACATTTTGTTTCTATTCCGCAGGTAATACCCGGGTAAGCTGTAGGATTTATCGACTGACATAAATGAATGAGTGGGCAGTCGATAAATCCTGTGCTCGACTGGCACTCTCTTTTCTTCCACTCCCCCTCACGCTTTCTCACAACTCCTCAACCACGCATTCTCTGAGAACATGCTGCATTAAAGGACATTTAATGTATTCTGTTCATTCTTGTTGCAAGAGGTTGTTTATTGATGCATAGAGACACGCTGTGCCTGAGAAAAGGTTTCAGGCAACAGTTTCAAACTAGCTTGTGCTCTGACAAATACTAATTCCTATCAGCATGTTGTTTGAATGCTCGTCAGAGCATGTGTGTGTGTGGGTGTTTAAGAAGGTGAGTGAATCCAATAAGGGATTACTTAATTAATGAACTGAGTTAGTTCTACAGACGTTCAGTTGGTAAGGGTGCTATAGCTATCGTGGTTCTGTATATTATGTAGATTTATTGTTATGGTTAAGTTCATTAATTATGGTAGGATTGATTGTGTTTCCCTGTTTTAATTTGAAGGTTCACTTCTATGTAGTTCCTCCTTTGTTTCCGCCTGTTTTATACCTGTTTCTGTTTAGTCTATGTGTCTGTGTGAATCCTGTTTCCTAGTGTCTCCAAATGACCGTTGAATGTCTTTCTCAGGTCGCTTGTTGAACTTGTTTCTTTGTCCTGCCAGTGTATCGACGTTTTGATGGATGGATGGATGGATGGATGGATGGATTAAAAAACTTTCTAAATCACCAGAAGGGAAATGTAATTGTAACAGCAGCTCCAAAGACAGACAGGCATTCTAATGGTGACAAAAAAGTATTTAAAACATGTAAAATAATAGGACAGATTACAATATATATATATATATATATATATTCATTCATTCATTATCAGTAACCGCTGATCCGGTTCAGGGTCTCAGGGGCGGGAACTCATCCCAGCTATACTATAATTTATTCATCAAAATTAACGAAATATACTGACGAACCTTAAATATTTATTACAATTAAGTGTGTATGCGTGTACAACTTTGCATTTGATTTATTTTTGGTTGAAGTTATTTGGATGGTTGGAGATTTTAAAAGAATTTGTACTCACCAGGAGAAGAACACCTAATTCTGTTGTATTGTAAAATACCATAAAATGACAATAAAAACTTTATTTTCTATTCTATTCTATTCTATGTTGTTTTGTCTTGTTTTTTTCCATTCATTCATTATCAACCGCTTATCCTGTCCAGGGTTGTGGGGGGCTGGAGCCTATCCCAGCTGACATTGAGTGAGAGGCGGGGTTCACCCAGGACGAGTTCATCATAGGGTCGACACATGAAGACATACAACACTCACTCCTACGGGCAATTTTAGTGTCACCAATATTACATGTTTTTGGACTGTGGGGGGAATAAGGAGTTCCCGTCTTCCTGTCTTTTGGAATTTATCTCAACTAGGACTTAATAACTTCTAGTCAAATTCTTTCCATCTAAGTACAAGTCAAGAACAAGATGGAACTTTGGAGCTTCTTGAGCCGCGGTGAAACAAAGGATACATTGTTTGGGAGCGCTGTCAACATCATATATGTTCTTCAATGGCATATTATGAATTCCACATCGGAATCGGAAAAATTTGTTCGGCTATTCTCAGCAAGGTCAAATACTTCTCAAAGGAAAAATCCACTTTAAAAAAATTCAATTCTATCAGTCTGATGCTGACTTGTCCATTGTTGGTGTTTTCAGCAGTGAACGGGGGTCAGCAGGGACACTAAGAACGGTTTATGGCTTTCGCAACCAAAGACCTAGCATGGCGTAGCAAGTCTGCACCTCTCTATCAGTACCATTTAAAACTATTCAAGCAGTTGGTGCTACAGTAGCTCTTCTGTGGGATAATCCAATGCAGGCTAGCCTTCACTCCCCACACACATATGAGTGAGTCATGGAGGCTTATGACCATGTGACTCACTCAGCAGTTGTCCTTCCTTAGACAACTTTGAAAGGCACTAACCATTGCAGACTGGAAAAACTGGAAAAAAGTTCTGGAGATAGAACTGACCTAGATAGAAGTACGAGACATCGGACTTTGCTAATTGTCAAAGTCACTCAAATCCTTATACTTGCTGATTTTTGTGGCTTTCAACATCAACTTCAGGACAAAATGTGCACTTGCTGGTCCTTCAAAATAATTAATGTATTTTATGTTATCAGATATTTGTTGAGTAATAATCAAACCAAGGCTAGGAATCTGCAGTACAAATGAAAAAGAGTCATGGATTGTGACAGATGACAGAAACCAATCCGGCGTGTTTACCCAATACACACTAAAATCCATATGGCTTAGATAAGAGATAAAAAGCAAAAAAAAATACTGCTGGGGGAAGAAAACTTTGATCTATTTGTACTGACAGCAGTAATTCAACAACAGTGGAGCGTGACGGCGTTGGGAATTAGATGCTACTCTGGCTTCCCACTTCAAAGATGTCGTCTGTGATATAAAAACTGAGTTTTCTTCTTACCCCATCCGATGAGCGTGAAACCCCACAGGTATTTGGAGTCTGATCTGAAAGCCATGAAGATAAGACTGTGGAGGTAGAGGCCCTCCACCAGGATCCAGTAGTAGTTGGTTGCCAGGAAATAGATGAAGAGCAGCACTGTCACCTTGCAGCCGATCTGAAACATTAAGAATGTGATCAGTCTGTTTTGCGTCTGATTATTTCTGTGATACCAGTAGTTACAAAATGATTCACACAACACAGGCGCAACCAAGAGAGATGTTCATATCCCAGCTTGTAGCAATACTAATTAGGTGGTTATGTTTGGATCCACTCATTCCACTGAGCCAATATTTTTATCTCTATAATGAAAGATCTGTAAAATAGACAACTCTCAAACAGAGCAAAATTTCTGCCAATGCAACTACCTTTTGTCCAAATTACCCATGCGGTAAATGTCAACAAAATTTGGTTACACATTTATAAGTATTCCCCACAATTCTTGAACAAACAAAGAGAGAGACCTGTGTGGGAATCTCAAAGAACAAGTCGCCAAAATCCCATAATGCTTTGCACTTCACACCTGTGTGCAAAGGTTGGATTCAAACCAAAACTCCAGTTTATGATTACATAAACTGGAGTTTATAAAAATAGCCAATTCGCACAAAAACAGTGAGAAAAAAAAGCAACTGTGCAGATGCTTGAGCTGGCCGACAAAAGGCTGACTGCTGATCAGTCTTCGTGTCCCCATGAACAAAAGACGCCTGAAGAGGCGCGACCCTCTGCTCGACCATTGCGATGCTGAATATGGAGCCGGAAACGGCCTCAAATGGTACGGCACACACCCAACTTTCATCACAACACATGATGAATGAAAGACTGCTTCGTTTTTCGTTTTCCTTATTTTGGTCCTGAAAGATCGCTGCAATTACTCTAAAGAAAGGAAAGTAAATGGATAGACAGACTAAAGGACCATCACAGAAATTCTACCGGACGCATCAGACGTCTCCCTAATCAACGGCAGTAGGATTCTGTTATTTGGACAGAGACAAGTAAAAGAATATAGAAGGAGAGAGCTATTTGCTGTGGTTGTTTTACTATATGCTGCATCGTGTGTCCCAGGCAAGGTCTGGACCTCGCTGCTGAGCCAGGGTTTCTGGTTGGGGAACAATTTAACATTCTTTGGGACAGTCAAAATCTCAGCACAGAAGTTTATTTAGGAGAGAACAACTGATGTGTGACCCTCCTGGTCTGTCCCTATCATGCTTTGTAATTAGTTGTTTAGTTTTCACATTGTTTACTGATTGCTTCTCCACTCTGATTGTCAAAACCTGCGTCTTGTTAAAACTCTGCCTCCCAGTGTATTTAAGCTGTTCTCTCCTCGCCACCTGGGCCAGATCGTGTTGTTCCCTTGTGCCAACCTTTCCAGCGTGATTGTTCGTGTTCCTTGTGATTTACGGTTCTGACCTCTGCACGTGTACCAAACCTTGTATTTTGCCTGCCCCCTTGGTTATTGTTTGCCTGCCTTTACATAGTAAAGACTTTATTCACCAGACGTGGTTGAAGTCGCGCTTTTGGATCCTAATTATTGTGGTGCCAGCTTGACAGTCCCCTCAGTAAATATCCCCCAGTCTGTGACACTGAAGGAGTCCTACAGTGCTGAGGTGGCTTCCTTATCCCATACCTGAACTGTTTTCATTGCTGGTCTTTGTCTGCAGATGAGAAGTTTATATGATGGGATCAAGGCAAGGCAAGGCAAGGCAGCTTTATTTATATAGCGCATTTCATACACAATGGCAACTCAATGCGCTTTACATAAACAGTCAGAATTTAAATAAAAATACAAATAT
>VRLP01007537.1:0-21305 GCA_009660295.1 Lophius piscatorius | reverse complement strand
ATTATTATTATTATTGTTATTATGATTATTACACATGTATACTTCAATGTTAAGTGACAATAAATATATATCAATCACACTATTTCATAATGTTTGACATTATGATGCTCGGACCTTCGCTTGAGGAAATTTTCTCTCACTGGACCTCTTAAAATTTTAGTTGAATACCCCTGCTCTAGACTGTGATGGAAACAGCTGTGCTTTTAAAAGTGCTCTTTTAGAAACTTCCTTTAGGCTTCTGAAGGAAGTTGTAACTCATTTTCTGGGATGTTTTTGTTTTCTTCTATTTGGCTTGCCTCTGATTTTGATGTTCGGCTAACTTTAACAGTTTCATTTCTGTCCCTTCTGTGCTCATACACCCAACTTTGACTCCCTCTGTAAGAACAGATGCCTGACAATGCAGAAGCACAGATAAACTCTCCAGTTACTTGCCTCACACTCTTGAATGCTCGTTTGAGTTTTTCCAAATCTTCATCCACAGGAATAGGCTGGTAATACTCTCTGCTTCACTCTGCTTTCTCCCACAATCCTCTGTTCACATACCATCTTCCTGCAAATTTATTTTTAAAATTTTTCAGACTTAAATGTATTTGCTAATATTCCTTACTGAATTTAGATAATATTTCTCTCTACTTTCCAAACCACTTTAAAGAGCCGAACTACTTTGACTCCCATACCACATATCTTCACCCCTCTTCTTTTTTTCCTTCTTTTTCCTTGTGCTCTACCACTAACTGGAGTCCATTCGTTATAATCCATATCATCGTCATCTTCTACCTGAGCCGCCATACCAATCCAGTCAGAAACCAGTGTATGCCAATTGACAAGTCCGATATCCAAAAACCAAGGTCAAAAGTCATTAATCCTCAATCAAAGTCAGTCATTCAGTCCAACTTGATTTCTTTTACAGACGGTGATTTCAAAAACTTTGGAGAAAAAAGGATCTATGTTAGCACATCTAGTTGACATCCTTGTCCTTGTTTGTTTTTTTGGGAGTTTTTTGGTTGCATTTTTTCCTGGATATCTCTGTTGCATAGTAATTGGATTAAACCCGTGTTTAAACCATAGAGGCAGGCGAGGATGGTCTATTGAGGTTGAGCTATTATATAGAAATAGAGGAGGATGGTCAATAAAGTTAGAGGAGGATGGTCCATGGAGGTACAGGAGGATGGTCTATAGAGGTAGAGGAGCATGGTCCATAGAAATAGAGGACGAAGGTCCATAGTGACAGAGGAGGACTGTCCATTGAGACAGAGGAGAATGGTCCATAGGGGCAGGGGAGGATTGTCCATGGAGTATGGCCCATAGAAACAGAGGAGGAAGGTCCATAGAGGACCATTGAGGCAGAGGAGGATGATCAATAGAGGCGGTGTAGAGTGGTCCATAGAGACAGGGGGGATGGTACATAGAAACAGAAGAGGAAGGTCCATAGAGGAAGAGGAGACTGGTCCATAGATACAGAGGAGGGTCATTATAGGGGCAGAGAAGCATAGTCAACAGAGGCAGATGAGCATAGTCCAATGAGACAGAGGAGGATGGTCTATAGAGGCAAAGGAGGATTGTCAATAGAGGCAGAGGAGCATAGTCCATAGAGACAGACGAGGATGGTCCATAGGGTTAGGGGAGGATGGTCCATAGAGGTAAATGGGCACGGTCCATAGAGACAGAGGAGGATGGTCCATACAGGCAGAGGAGATTGGTCCATAGAGACAAAGGAGGATGGTCCATGAAGGATGGTCTACAGAGGCAGAAGAGGAAGATCCATACAGGCAGAAGAGAATGGCCATTAGTCTTAAAGGAGGTTGGCGAGAGGCAGATGAGGCTGGTCCATGGAGACAGAAGAGGGTCATCCATAGAGGCAGAGGAAACTGGTCCATAAAAACAGAGGATCAGTCTCTAGGACCAAAGATGCAGAGGAGGATTATCCATAGAGGCAGATGTGGATGGCCCTTAGAAGTAGAGGAGGATGGTCCATAGAGGCAGAAGAGGATGGTCCATAGAGGTATATGGAGAATGGTCCATAGATTAGAGGAGCAAGGACCATAGAGCTAGAGGAGCAACGTCAATAGAGACAGAGGAGCATGGTTGATAGAAGCAGAGGAACATGGTCCTTAGAGGCAGGGGAGACCTGTCCCTACAGACAGAGGAGGGTGGTCAATTGAGGCAGAGGAGACCGGTCAATAGGCACAGTGGAGGATGGTCCATAGAGAAAGAGGAGGATGGTCCAGAGAGGCAAGGGAGGATGGTCCATAGAGGTAGAGGAGCATGGTCCATGGAGACAGTGGAGAATGGTCCATAGAGGCAGAGGAGAAGGCCCATAGAGGTGGACAAGGATTGTCCATAGATGTAGAGGAGCATGGTCAATAGAGGCAGATGAGACTGGTCTATAGAAACAGAGGAGAATGGTTTATAGAGGTAAACTCAGATGGTCCATAGACGTAGAGGAGCAATGTCCTAGGAGGAAGAGGAGAATGGTCCATAGAGGTAGAAGGGTATGGTCCATAGAAACAGAGGAGACTGGTCCATAGAGACTGAGGAGAATGGTCCATAGAGGCAGAGGAGGCTGGACAATAGAGACAGAGGAGTATTGTCCATAGAGGCAGAGGAGCATGGTCCATAAAGGCAGAGGAGACTGGCCATAGAGGAAAAGAAGGGTTGCCCATAGAGGTAGAGGAGGATGGTCCATAGAGGTAGAGGTGTCACGCCTCTGTGTTCCTTTCTCCCTCTGTGTCTGTCTTGTGATTGGTCATCATGCCCACCTGTGTTTCCCCTCCAGCTGTGTCTCATTGTCTCGTTATGTCTGTGTATAAAGTCTGTCCTTACCTTCCCTTCTGGGCCAGTTCGTTGCATGATGTCCTCGTGTCGTCAGGCGTCCCTACCCCTCCCAGTGTATCGTGAGTAACCTGTAGTGTTTCAGTTCCTGTTTTTCCTCGTGTCTTGTAGTGAAATAAATATATTTAGTACTAGCGCTACGTTGTATGCGTCTGCATTTGGGTCTGGGCAAAACCCCACAGGAGTGCGTAACAAGAGGTTTATTTTCCATAGAGGTAGAGGAGCATGGTCCATAAAGGCAGAGTTGAATGGTCCTTAGAGACAGAGGAGACTGGCCATAGAGGAAGAAGGGTTTCCCATAGAGGTAGAGGAGGATGGTCCATGGACGTAGAGGAGGATGGTACATAGAGGTAGAGGAGGATGGTACTCTACTGGTCTCCATGGGCTAACCTTGAACCTGACAACCTGACATCTCTATAAGCCAACTGTTATGGATTTCTGTCATATTATAGTTTTCATTATAAATTAAATAAAAGATTTACTGCAATATCGTGATAACAGAGATGACAAATAACAAATCTACTGTTGGTGTCTCCACAACATGTCATACGAAAAATGAGCATGAAATACTTATCTGACTTTAACATTTCCATGCCACAAGGAGTGACATCACTGTTTGCAGGTCACATGATTCAGATTTGACAGAGTTGACCAGAAAATGCGGACAAACACAAATCAATTAAAATTACACTATACAGAAAACCGATGATAATGTTAATAGAGTAAGCGGGAAAAAAGGAAGATCATACATTAATTTGAGACAGTCACTCATGTTTAGGATGGTTGTCTTTTAATTAATATTTTATGCATGATTTGCGCATAAAATATAAACTAGCATTATTATTAGTGAATGCTCCAATCTGATTCAATTAAGTTTTTTGTTTTTTTTAAATAAGATATTTATATGGGAAATGCACCCTCAATTCTAGAATGACATAGGGAGGGGTGAGATCCCCCCGCAACCCTGAACAGGACAAACACCAATTGAAAATGGATGAACGGACCCACAAATTAATTTATCCATTATTTGTCAAGTGCTTTCATATAAAACCTCATGGTGGCAGAAATCAGGTCATTGGGGTCCTCCAGCTGTCTGGGGATGTGCCTCTACAGAATTTGATGGAAATTCATCTTCTCAAAACTTCTTGAAACACTTTCAGTCTAGACCCAACCGGAGGCCATCATTTTCAAAATTGGTACATAATTTACATGTAATAATGTAAAAATCATGGTTTTATTTGTAGTTTCATGCTGTAAATATTTAATGTTTAACTATGTGTGTGCTCCTGACGCTGGGTCCATACTTGTTGTACAGGTGCTATCAACTTAAAGTTCTGTTGTATAAAGACTCTCTGATCTTGATGGAGACGAAACCGATTGCTTGTTTAGCGTGTCTTTCGGGAAATCAAACATTCGATGGCAGGGCGGTGCAGATGCAAGCCGAACATCGAGTCAGTAGGTAGCTGTGACACACCCTGTGGCTTCACACCTCCTCATCTGCAATTTAATACACACTTTACTAAAGCACTCACACCACTGTGCTCAGAGGCAGGGAAGTTTAGGGTTCTGTTATGTGAAAGGATTCACACATCCATGCCATGAAAAAAACAGAAAAAGCATGTCACAAACGCCGACCCATCAGACATCACATCATTAAACATCAGTTTAGCCATTAGACAGAGATGATGACTTACATGTGGTAGAAAGAACGGACACAGCTTTCAAACGACTGAAAAAGGCTAGGAGGGGAAATTTTCCAATGTTTGGTTTGCTACTACATTAATTGAAATATAATCGATCTCATTGTATTTCATACAAAACTGTGTTAGCTCTTCAAACTAAATTGAACATACAACAAAGTTTTAATTCGATAATAACAACAATAACAATAATAATAATAATTATAATAATTGTTGGTATTATTAACTAATACATCAAAAGGGTTATGAACTATCTATAAGTGCAGGTCAGTCTCTGCCACCGCTGTGGGGGAATTTCAGCCCACTCTTCTCTCCTCCTCACATTGCAGGATTTATGAGCATGATATGGGTCATTTAAGGTCCCACCACAGTGTCTTAACAAGGTTCAGGTCCAAACTTTGATAAAGAACCACCAAAGCCTGAATTTTATTTATTTTTATTCCATTAAAAGTTTGACTTACCTTTTATGCATGGGATCATTGTTTTTTTGTAATAACTGCATGACCCTTAATTAAACCCGTGGCTTGTGGATTTTGTGACGAGGGTGGCGGGAACACAGTCAGTCATAATATTAAAATCCCCTGCTTCTGCTGGTAAGTCAGAGGCTCTCAATAGAGTCTCAGTAAAAGCTGACGAACAGTCGTTGGGGGAGTTGGGACTGATATGGCTTCATGAGGAAGTAAACCCTCTGTCATGTTTGCACCGTCATCCGCCTGTTTGAAGGCAGGTAAAATTATCTTTTTGTGGAATAATGTCTTTGATTGCCTTCCAATATTGTCCCAAAAGCTCTAAGCTCCATTGGGAACTCCTGAGGCAAATGTCAGACTTTCACTTCACCTGTAAAATAGCTTTAAAGGTGACTTCTGTATTTTAAGCCACAACATTTTCTTACTGAGTAGATCACTATTAGAAAATGTAAGTGCTACACTTACATGTCCCCTTTGGGATGAGTTGTAATAACTTATCAGCACCTTTGTCCAACTTTAGCAGCACCACCTGTAAGGAGAAGTGGCAGCCTTGATATAATGGTTTCAGCAGTCACATCTCCTTACAGGTGGTTTATGCCGGACTTACTGACTCAGCATTCGGGTTGCTGGGAAAGCGGAGACATATCCAAGACAGTGGCGGGATGACATGACCCTTCATCTGGTGGAAAAGATAATTGGTTCTTAAAATTAACACATTAAAAACCAGCTCTAGAACCAGCTTGGTTCTTTTCCTTTGTAAATTAGCACATTTAGTGTATTTTTAATAAATGTGCAAATTAACACTTATATTTCGTTATGTATTAAACATTTTATTATTTTGTTTTGTGTTAAACATTTAGGACCGACATTTACATTGAGATTTTATATTTAGACATTTTTGTTTAATATTTTTTTCTGTTCATAAATTTCGCTTTAAATGTGATTAAAAATGCTTTTTAAACACTGTTTGGAGCTAAATGGGGCAAATGTGCTTCTTTACAAACGGCACACTTTTAATGAAAGATTATCACAAAGAAGCCTACGTACTGTGCCCGTTTAAAGAAATTAATAGAATGAGATGCAAAGAATCTTTTTTTGCATGATCTTTAATTAAAATTATTCACAATTGTTTTTATATATTCTTAGGTTCACCTGTGTGGGTAGGAACTCTGAATTTTTGGAAAAATGACTTCCTGTTCTAGTGGGGTATAAATATGTGGTGACAAAGGCCTAATTATCTTTGACGTTTTCAAGTTGCAAAAACCCGGCAACGGATACAAGAAAATCTCTCAACAGTTCACGATGTCAGTTTCAACAGTTAGATCAATAATGGAGATGTTAAAGTGGAGGAATGAGGAACAGAAAAACATTTGTTTTATCTTAAGAATGTAATGTTATTTAAATTTGTTTTCTATGAATAGTTTGAATTTTATTGATTAATATTAATGAAATTAAAATCATGGGTATAGACAATAAATACATTTTTCATGTCGTTTTACCTTATTTGAATTTTTTTTTAAGGGTACTGATAATTCTGGAGGGCAGGTTGACTGATCCCACAGAAGGTCACTGCAGTGCAAATTGCAGACAAAGATGCTGGTTCTGACAGAAGGGTGTCAGAACACACGATGCATCAAAGGCAGCAAAGGAGGAACTACACTAAACTATCATTGGGAAGTTGTTTTCAATGCTATATCTGATTGGTGCATCATCATCGTCGTCATCTTCATCATCAACATCATCATCATCATTCCTTCAACAGCAGTGGCAGTTGTTTAGTTCGAACGACGAAGGAGTAATCGGGCCAGGCAAAAAAAAGAAAAGAAAAAAAGACGACATCCTGACTTTTTTCTCAAAATGAAATATGAAAATAAATCTTCCTCTTCTCATTTTTACCTAATCCCCAATACTCATTCGTAAGAACGGAACATATTAACGGGAATCGTTATTTTACACTTCTGATCTGATTTTAAAATTTCTGAAATGAATCGGAAACTGTGTTGTTTTCAATCTGACAGCCACTGATTGCAATGCTGAAGAGGATGTCATAATACGGAGCATACAAAGAAATGTACGTCCACCTGTTTCCTGTTCAGCGACAGAGGCGAAGCCAACAGTGTTGTGGCTTTACTTTTCTATATGCTGCGATACATCGTAATACTGAGAGTCAGCACAGTCCTCAGTTCCCATGGCTAGAATAAAAATAGATTTGCACGTGACTATTTTTGGCTCCTTTTCCCCGCCGAAAAGAACAATCTACTATCTCCGTAACTTTTGCACTTTTGTGAACCAAAGTGAGATAATTAAAAAAAGCTGTGAGTAAAAAATGATGATGATGATGGTAGGGCAAACTGGACAGAGAAGTTGTTGAAAGAGCAATCAATTTGTCAAATCCACTAACTTAAACATGGTTACCAGTCACAGCAGCAGCTACTCTGTGTCCGGACCCTCAGGCCGCCTTAACGGGAACTTTCTCTTTGTGATTAATGACAATATTTCATTGATGCAGTTTAAGCCAGAAGAATACGCTGAGATAAAGATACTTAGTTGTTTACTTTGCATTCATGTATCTTATGTCAAGTGATTTTAAGCAAATTCATATATTTTAAATGCGGTATACAATGAAATGACATCAGTGTTTTTATTTAATCCCCAAAATGACAGGTTAGGTGAGTTTAGTGTTAGGACAAAAATAGTTTTTGTACGATGATCTGCATTTGTGGGTTTAGACATGTGGGTCTACAGGCTGACCATAGAAACACTTTCAACCATTCATGAAATGAGGCAATTATTTCAATAAATTATATCCCAGAAAAGTCGAGAAATCTTAGGGAATTGTCAACGCCACTGCCGCCGATCCTTCGTGTTAACACAATAACTCAATAATTGTCAAATTATCCATGGAATAGATAAGCCTTGATGTGAAGAAGGTCTGAAAGGATTTTGGGAAAGGTCGGTTTTATATTTCTAACACTGAGAGGAACTGTATCTCCAAACATTTTCGGACCTTTGGAATAACTATCTTGTAAATATCATACTTAACTCTAGTAGTTCATATTCTATACTAGGGGGACCTTTTTATTTACTAAACTTAGCCTATGCTGTGGTCCCCGACAGAAAAGCTATAGCCGAAAAGTCCCCAGTCCCCTTGATTGACGTTATTTCCACAGCATTTTTAGCACTAATAGCCTCCCCAAAGTGAGTAAAATATAAAGTATTAGAGTGAAATACGATCTTACGATATACAAGATAGAAGATAGATCTCAAGTCCATTGTTTTTAGCTTTAATAGTTAATATTTAACATACTAGGCGGACCCTTTTTTTTGAAAAGAAAAAAAATACTATGGCCGTAACTCCATATTTAATTTGAAGAGTTCAATCAGGGGATTGCTTGTACAACACAGGGGAGTGGGGACTTTTGTCTATATTGCTAAACGTAGGCAAAGTAGGTAAAGTATCTGTATTGTTCTCTGTTGATGGCAAAATAAGTGTGGGGAAATTAGACTGGTTTGACCTATCCCAGGACTACCTGAAAGAATACATTCTCCACATTAGCACCTTGTTGGGGTGTATTGAACCACCGAACGATGCTGCTGCTTGCTGAATTATGTATGATTCTATCGTGGAGTCCCATCTCATCCCCAGTAGGCCTTCGTACAAACATAAATCTAATGTGTACCATGCTAAGCCGGGCTAGAATGACTATGTGAAAGAGCTTCATGCCGAGGCTAGAGGGCCTTTGCTCTAGTTGTTGTTTTTTTGTTTTTGTTTACGTTATGTTTTGTTTGGATTTTTTGTAAATTCTTATTTATTTTGCTCTGTACCCCTCCATGAGTTGTGTTCTTAATTAAGTATTGAATTTAATTGAACTGAACTGAATTGAATTGAATTGAATTGAATTGAATAGAATAGGATGGAAGCCGGCATTGGTTTGGCTCTCATTAATAGGAATACGCCAGTGGTTGGGTCTATAGGTAAAGACGGCATCCCATCCAATTTAGGCATACAGTAAACAACGGTGGGTTTAGACTTTAAAATTAGTGCTAAAATTCAGAGCTCCTGCTTGAGTTTTGTACAGTGTATGTTAGCATTGTGATACTTATAGATACTTATATGTACAACACTTTCTTATAGGCTGGCACAGACATAAAGGTGGTAGAAAGAATTTGTTTTTTGGCGAAGTAAGAAAGACACAAACATATTTGTAAAATAAAAACACAATTCTTTCTTCTTCTCTAACATGGTTGGCTTGTGGTGGTAGCAGGCTAATAATAATAATCTTTGCTTTATTTATCACATGTTACAGAGTACATACATACAGTTCAACATCAAGAAATTTATTTTCGCAGTTTACCCACTCCTGAGGGAGCAGTGGGTGGCCACTGTGAAGCGCCCAGACGTCCTTCTCCCCAGCAACACTTGCCAGATCCTCCTGGGGGGCCCTGAGTCATTCCCAGACCAAATAAGATATTAAGTTCCTCCAGAGAGTTCTGGGTCTGGGTCACCTCCCTGTTCGAAATGACTGGACACCTCCAAAGGAAGGCATCCTTGAGGCATTCTTATCAGATGCCTAAACCACTAACTGGCCTTTCGACACAGAGGAGCATCGGGTCCACTCTGGGCTTCCTCCGGAAGTCCAAGCTTAGCTAAGGTTTCTAAGGTTTAGCCAAGCCATAAGTGGAAGGAAACTCATATCAGACACTGTTATCCTTGGTGTCCTTCATCCTGTCATTACCCAGAGCTCATGACAATAGCTGAGGGATGGACGTAGATGACTCGGCTCTCTTTTCATCACAATGGGTGGTTACAAACCCACATTAATGATGATTCTGCAACAGACTGCCTGTCCGTTTTACCAACACTTGAGAAAAAGACACCAAGAGCTTTTAACTCCTTTCCTTTAAGTAGTAACTCAACCCCAACCTGGAGTGGTCAAATCAGACTTATTCAGACTTCAGACCGATTCAGTACTCGTTGGGGATCATAAATTGATTAGGCCAACCCCCACATCTTCTGCAAACAACAGAGATGCAATTCTGAGCTCCCCCAAAACGAACCCTCTCCTCACCTCGACAACTGAACTTTAACATTAGAAACAGAAGATGAGCCTTTACCCCTCCTTCTCCAGAGCTTCATGTTGCAAAGGTAATGCTCTGCAACTGCCAGGGGTTGCGGAAGACCCTGGACCATTCAAAACAGATGAAGCAGAAATCCACTAGCCTGCCATACCCCACTCATCTGCTCACAGCCCATTGGAGAAGGTTTGAGGCCTACCATAACAGAGCTCCCTCATTCCTCCATGCAGGCTCTTCAAGGCTCCAGCCACACTGGGATGATTGTGACTCTTGATGTTTTGATTTCAGACTGAGACTCAGCTGAGGTTCACTCCTCATGACAACATATAGATATTTCCAGGTACTTTTTTTATAAGTAAAAAATATTTTGTAGTTATTGTTCAAGGAAGGCTATTAATTATTACCTTGTCAAGCAATGAAAGATTGTGCCTATAGGACGATGCTGCAGTATTTGTATAGAAGACATATTCCTCACTCACTATGATTTATTCCCTTTTCTTAGGTTAGAATAGACAGCAGTGTCGTATTGACTGTAGACTCAATACAGAATGTGATCAGTTTCATAATAAGGACTTTTTTTTTTACTATTTGTGTATTTTGCTTGCTGCCATTCCTTCAGTCAGGAAAACTCTGATCTGATCGTGTGATCTCAGGAGCAGTGTGAAAGTGAAAGAAAGGTCATACATATTTTAAGGTGCCCCTTTAAAGATGAGTAATGAGAGGCAAAAATGTCTTTATCTATGACCTTTGATTGAAATTATTCACAAATGTCTAACCTCTAACTCAAATAACAAAATTTAGAAAACAACAGCATTACATCTAAACTTCTTATTATCTTTCTGCTCTTTCTCCTCGGGGACCCCACCGAGGATCATCTGCTTCCATCCATAATTACCACTGATATCCTGCTGGCTAACAGTACCAGTGACGGTTCTTAACCGGAGCCCCAACTAATGTGGTTTGGAAATCAATTTCGTGTTCAGCCTTGGCATAGGTTTCCCCTCATTTGCCTGGGCTTGGGGCCTTCATAAATAAGTGTAAATATTTCATTAAATTCTTAACATAAAACAAGAATGCATCTTTAAAACCAATAATTATTGTTACCCTTCATTTAATATTTTGCTAGGCCCCTTTTGCCACAATAACAGCCGCCAGTCTCCTTCTGTAGTGTGTGATGAGGTTTGAGAACACATGGAGAAGGTATGAAACCATTCCTCCATCTACTTAACATTCTGAAGCCCATGATTGTGGACCCCCCCCTGCAGCACATCCCACATATGTTCTGTGGGGTTTAGGTCAGGTGACTGGGACGGCTATAGCAGAACAGTTATTTTGTGATCTCTGAACTATTCTTTCGTTGCTCATGAGGAGTGCTTCAGATCATTTTCCCGCTGCAAGCACAAACCACGTCTTTTGAGAAGTTATCCTGGACCTTTGGAATCATATATGATTTATGATTATGATATTTATGAATCATATTTATACCCCCAGTAAAACAGCATAACACAAGTTATTTTTCACCACTTCAAGTTCTTAACAGGTAAACCTAAAAATACAAAACAGGACTGGAAATATGCTTCAGTAACCTATTAATCTCAGGATTTCCTAGAGTTGCCAATAATTGTGGCACACATGTTTTAGAGACAAGCATTTATTTTGGTGGTATATTAGCAAGTGGTATGATGTATTCTACATTGCTTATTCAACTTCCCATTCTCTTCCTCCATCTTTGTTGGTCCAGAATTCTTATGTAGCAAAGAGTCAAAGATTTAATTTTCGTTGGAGATAAGTCGGGGATATTATGTCGGGGAGAGTTCATACGCACGCACTTCTCATCAGGATCCCTAATAAAAGTTTTCATAGACTACATTATGTTCAAAACAGTTCTGCAAAGATCCTGATGAGAGTTCGTAAACACGAGCACTCTCGAGAACTTCGAAATATTTTAACATTTTTGGACGGTTAGATGGGCGAAAAGTCACTTCTCTGTCATTATCTTCTTCTGTGCACTTGTTGGCGGTCGGCACCGAGCTCCTGGAAACACCAGGTCGGAAAAGATCACAAGTCATGTAAACAGGCGACCGACATTGCAGTTCGTAAAGGAGAAAAGTGTCCCATGTAAACCCACCTACTGTGAGGGTCATGTATTTAGACTTTTCCAGCTCTTTCAACACAATCCAGCCTCCACAGCTGAGAGGGAAGATAAGATAAGATCTTCATTCTACAGTGTACAACAAAATCACGATGGTCAGATGGAAGGTTAGTCCTGAGCAACTGCGAGTTAGCGCGGGGCCACTATGGGCCAAACTGACCCGATTCCCAGCACACATGTTTTCGATGTTAGGCTGAAGAACTGCATGTCTGATGTGGTGGCCTGCAACACAGGAGCTCCACAGCGGCTGCAGTGTTTACATTATACACCTTGGACTTCAGGCACAACACAACTCCCTGTCATCTCCGGAAGTTCTCCGATGACTCGGCTATTGTCGGATACCTCTGATAAGAGGGGAACGATCTGGAGTACCAAAACACCATCAAGGACTTTTTGGACTGGTGTGAGGTCATCACCTTCAGAAGTAAACTGCAAAACAAAGGAGCTGGTGATTGACCTCCTCAGGATGTCCTCACAGAACCCACCGGTGAACATCCAGGGTTTGGACATTGAGCAGGTGAACTCATACATATACCTGGGTGTTCACCTCAACAATAAACTGGACTGGTCGGACAACACAGATGTCCTGTACAAGAAGGGCCAAGGTCTTCTCCACATGCTGAGGAGTGTGCAAGACTCTGTTAAAGACCTTCTAGGACACTGCGGTAGCATCTGCAATTGTCTACGTTGTGGTCTGCTAGGGTGGAGGAAGCACAGTCAGGGACAGGAAAAGATTCAACAGGCTGGCCAGGAGGACCAGCTCTGTCCTGAACTGACACCTGTACTCTGTGGAGGAGGATGGTGAGAGGAGAATGATGACCAAGCTGAGATCCATCCTGGACAACACCTCCCACCCCCTACATGAGACTCTGAGTAGCTCCTTCAGCGACACCCAGAGTGTAAGACAGAGGGCTACCGCAGGTCCCTTGTCCCGACTGCAGTCAGACTTTACAATAAATCCCTGCGAGACTGTGTTGTATCTAAAACCCAGAACTCTGCTACCTCACCATGATAATAATCATGGTGTTGATTATTATTTGATAATAATGAACTGACTACACACAATGTGTGTTCCTCTAATAGCATCTGGAAAACTATTGCACATCTGCTCCCAGACAACTTTTGCACATCTCTAACTGGACTACTTTAATTCATATTATATATGCCATTGGAGATCGGACTCTTTCCCTTTTCTCTATATTTGCATGAACTTTATTCCTGTATTCTAACTTACATGTGAATTTTTTTTCTTAATTTTGGACTGAGGATATATATAGGCTATGTGTATATGTAGTTATACGTATGTATACATAAAAATACATATATATGTATATATGTATACATATGTGTATATGTATGTATATATATATATATATATGTATATACAGGGCCGGCCCGTGGCATAGGCGGTATAGGCAAATGCTAAGGGCGCTGTCCATCCAGGGGGCGCCACAAATGGGGGAAGAAAAAAATGTAACTTCCTCTATTCTTAAAACTAGTTGGTATAATGTCTTAATATGAAGATAATAAGCCCACATATGTAACTGCATAGCAAAGCCTATTAAATAGGAACAATAATAATAATAATGATGACATAATGATGACCATGACCTCTGTCATGATGTTAATGTTATGGAAGGGCCTAAGCTGTTATGGAAAATAGTAATGTAACTACTCCCACCTTACCTTCCTCAGGGAAGTGTGTAAATATTAGGTATATTCAGCAGGTGTTGAATATACCTAAAATTTGTTTACGTTTTTTATTGACATCTGGTTAGCTCACGTTTTCTTAGCTTGTAATAGTCAATCAAACATCATGCATGTATCTCTTAGATTTTTCATTTATATTATTTCATTTCATTTTATTCTTGAAATCATATGTATCATATTATAGTTATTATTAGACTGGTGTCACATACTCCTCTTCTCTCTTCAGATGTGCTGTTGAGGTTTCTCAGTCCCACCCCAGCAAATCTTGGGCCACCTACAGCATCAAGCGCTCCTCCTGTCGCCTCCACCTTAGCAGCACAACCCAGTAGTGATGCAGCAGCATCAAGCGCACCTCCTGTCGCCTCCACCTCAGCAGCACAACCCAGCAGTGATGCAGCAGCATCAAGCGCTCCTTCTGCTGCTCCAATAGACCCTGCTGACTGGCCATCTCCTCTAACTGATAAGGTACGAACAGAGTTGGTTCACAGAGGTCCATTTCAAATTGAAAACAGCTTCACATTCCCTAAACAAAAGGACAGACGAAGGTGTCAACATGAGTATTTTAACAGACTCTTAGTCAATGGAGAAAAAGTCAGAAGAAGCTGGCTTATGTACTCTGTAAAAGATGACAGCTTGCACTGCTTCTGCTGCAAAGTCTTTTCCAAGAGAGATTATAAACTCAATAGGGAAGGACTAAAGGACTGGAAAATGCAAGTCACTTGCTCAAGGTCCATGAAGATAGCCAGGAGCATTATACTGGAAAGACTTGGAAGTCCGTTTTGCGAAAGGGCTCACAATAGACAAACAAGAGATGGCACTCGCTGAGGCTGAGAGAAAAGGTGGAGTGACGTTCTACATCGATTGGTGGTAATAATTCAGTCCAGGCTTTCTTGTTGCAGAGGAGTCAACAGGAGAAAATTTACCCCAACATGTGGGTTGCTTTGAGAATCTCTGCCACTCTTCCTGTTACAGTGGCTGCTGCTGAAAGAAGTTTCTCTAAGCTCAAACTTATTAAAACTTACTTGAGATCTACTATGATGCAAGGACGTCTCAGTGGACTTGCCATCATAAGCATAAACCATGTGGTCTCAAATCAGTTGTCATGTGATGATGTTGTACATGACTTTGCTGCAAGAAAGACCAGGAGAGTAAAGCTGTAGCAGGTGATGTGAGGTTGAGGAGGTGGTGGTGTAGTTTTTAAGTCATTAAAGTTAATGCAGTATCAAAAAGCACCACTAGGTCTTTGTAAGAACCCCCTTTTTCCCCTTTTTATTTAAATCCTTGTAATTTTTGTCAATTCTGGTTTCTTTAATATCTTATTTTGTGAAGTGCCTTATTTATATTGTATTTATAATTTATTTTATGTCACTTGTTTACACTTTTTATTTTGTGGGTATTTAAATCTTATACTTTATGTAAGTTAATTAAATTGTATTTCATATATTAATTTCATATTTTTTTGTATTTCTTTCTAATTCGTTCTAAGTATTTTGATTGGGCAATTGCTTTCTTTAAATAAAAGAATGTCCAAGATAAAGCTATTCCGTTTCTTGTGAGTATTTACACCAGCAGTAGAATTTATTGCAATGCAAGGGGGGCACCACCTAAAATCTTGCCTAGGGCGCCGAATTGGTAAGGGCCGGGCCTGTGTATATATATAAACATATATGCCCTATTATATGGTATGTCTTAATTAATAGTCACGTTTAGAAAACCTGTATGCAGGTGTTGCTGCAACTACTAAATTAATTAATTAATCTATTAATGAATCTATTTAATTAGAATTTTTCTATTCTATTCTATTCTATTCTTCATTCCCTTCATTGGCTTCCCGTCTCGAACCAGGATTGAATATAAGGTCTCCCTCCTCACTCACCAGTGCATCCATGGCAATGCATCCCCCTATCTGAAAGAACAACCCACCCCACTGACCTCAACAGGATCCCTCCGCTCTACAACCCCCGAACTAAGCTCAGCACCATGGGTGATCGGGCCTTCAGTTCTGCTGCCCCTTGTGGAAAGCCCTCCATGACCAGCTGAGGGCTCCATAGACGACTGAGACTTTTAAAAAAGGACTTAAAACATTCCTTTTTAGCAGAACATATAAGTTTTAAATAACATTGCTGCTGGCTGCTTTTTAGCTTATATTTTTAGATTATCATTTTATTTCTTATTTTTATTGATGCTTTTATCTGCTATTGTAGCACTTTCAGAGTCGATCCAGTTGTGTAGTCCGTTATGAATAAAATATATTATTATTAATATACTAAAAAGATGAAAATGTATTGAAATATTTATAAATTATATAGACATATTTCTGACTGGAAAACCCTGCTCGGAGGGCCCCATTATTGAGCCCATGAGGAAATTCAACCCATGTGGGTTCAGCCCAAAGCAGGGATATGGGTCCGTCCTCCCGTTGGACCGCCACCCACTGAGGAATCTGCAGTGGTCCGGTGCCTTGTGGATCGGGCAGTAAGAAAAGGCAGGGCCCTTGTCACTCCGAACCCCAGTTACGAAAGCTGATGGTTGGGACATGGAAAGTCACCTCACTGATGGGAAAGGAGCCTGAGCTTGTGTGAGAGGTCGAGAGGTACCGACTGGATATGTGCTCACCTCTATGCACAGCAGTGGTTCTGGACCACGCCTTCTCTGTGGGGGCTGAACCCTCTACTACGCTGGAGTTGCTTCAAGCGAGAGGTGGAGGGCAGGTGTAGGCTTACTCATAGATCCTCAGCTCTCTGCCCATGTATTGAAGTTCACCCCAGTGGATGAAAGGGTTAGTTCCCTGCACGTTTGAGTTGGGGGACGGGTCCTGACTGTTGTGTGCGCTTATGCGCCAAACAGCAGCAGCTGGAGTGGCGTGACTGGGAGGAATTGTCTGCCCGATCTGAACCCTAGTGGTGTTCAGTTATTGGACTTCTGTGTTAGTCACAGTTTGTCCATAATGAACACCATGTTCGATAATAAGGGTGTCCACCAGTGCCCTTGTCACCAGAATGGGTGGCTCACTGCTGCGGGCCGTCCAATCTCTGTACTGTCGGAGTCAGAGTTTGGTTCGCATTGCCGGCAGTAAGTCAGACTAGTTTCCACTTGCGGTTGGACTCTGCCAGGGCTGCCCTTTGTCACCGCTTCTGTTCTGAAATTTTATGGCCAGAATTTCTAGGCGCAGCCAAGTGGCAGAGGGTGTTGAGTTCGGTGACCTTATTTGATAAAGGTTAGCTTTTTATAACAGCTTGAAATTAGACATCTTTTTTATTGTTTACTTGCAATGACAGGTAAAGAACAATGTAATGTGTTTTGGTTTTTTTTGTCCGGAAAGGTTATCAAATTTATCTGAGACTGATGAGTTTGTTTTAAAATAATTTAAAATATATTTTTATTATAATATTATTTTTCCATTAGAAAAAGAATTGTGAAAGATTTAAATGTTCCAAAGGAGGTGGTGTACGTGATGAATCCAGTAGTGAAACAATCATATAGGGTCATAGTTTCATTTGGCTGAGGTAAAGTAACTGCTTATGACTGAAGATGTTTTCAGAGACTTTTCTCCCTATTATAAGGCAACAGATACATCCAAACATCCAAAAAAAACATTTGAAAAGAGAAAAAGTTGAGTTATGAACTTTCAAATTATATATTCTGTAGTTTCAATAGATCTTCAGGGCCTTTGTCCTTCCCAGTCCCACAATCCTCAGCTGCCCCTCAAAATCAAATGACACTTTCTGAGTCATGTCATCAGTCGATGAGTGTGAGAAACAGAAAAAGGACGTTGTCAGTTAAGAAGACACAATTTTTCAACTGCTGTTCCATAAAGAGGTAAGATCCGCTGGAACATCACTATTTTATGAGTATATTACTTTTACGCTATATATTTTTATTTATATATCTATATATCTATATCTATATATAAATAGATACATATCTATATATATATATATATATATCTATATATATAGATATATATATATAGATTTTTATTATTATTATTATTATTAAGTACATTTACTTATATCTCTTCTTTCTTTTTTATTTTTGCACTTACAACATAATTATAGAAGCCTTTTGGCCCTTTCGGTACTTTACAACATCAACTTCATGTGATAAATGATACTAATTTCATAAAATGGCATAATCAATAATCTTTATTACTGAGACAACATTTGCAGTGATAAATAAAATTTGATTTGATTTGATTTAATTATTTAGGTCTCACAAAGTTACCGGTCTACATTGTCTGGTTTAATTTCTCATTTATATTTTTCCTCTATACTACTATTTATAATTCATGTTAAAGTCAGCTTATACATTATATAAGTTGAGGTGAGAAATGATTTGCCAAATATGTTAATAAAGACTGTTAAGTCTTAACTAACAGTCTGCTTGTGTTCTAAATGCCTAAATATGGTTCATGCAGTTCATACCAAAGCATGAAGTCCACAGCTTACAGTTTTTACGTTGATAACGCCACAGCAGGGTTATCGACAGCGGAAGTCTTGAAACTCTGCTGCAGGTGCTACGACTGATTTCTTAAGGAAACCTCAGGCTTTGGTATTTTAACTGAATTATTACAAACAGGTGTGAAACATCTGCGCATGTGTGCATGCAAATGTGAGGTGAAGAACTTCTTGTCTTTTCAAGATAAATTTTTTACCTTTTCTCCCATCTACGCCCTCAGCTACCAACCTGCTATGCCACGTTCATTCCTGGTCAAGAGTAAAAGGACACATCTAGGTGGCCTGTCCAGGAACTCCCTCAGACACAACCCCCAGTTGCTGACAGACACCAACCAGACTGAGCAGCAATCTACAGGATGGGACAGGATGGATCATGAAAATGCTGTGCAGCATTTTCCCCCCATATCTGGAGTCACAAACGTTCTAAGGGAAGCCGATTCACCATGGGTTGGGAAGGCAATCCGGTCTCAGAGTGGCCCTATAGATGTTCCTTGGCCCTCAGGTACCAAATACTTTGTTTTCGTGACTTTGAAATTGTTAGAAGCTGTAGTTCTGGGGTGTTTATTTTTTGATGTGTCAGGGTTGTTGATCCTGCTGACTCGATCGGACGTGAGGGAGAGGTGATGATTCTTTTTTGTCTAAACCTGTAACCTTTTGTTACTGTGGGGAATTCATTCATACAACATCTGTAGTGTAATCTTTTGAAATGCCTCTATAACTCACTTTAAAAAATAAAAAAAAGTAAGGACAGCTTCAAATTTAATTTCAACTTGCTGCAAAACATTTTGAGTTTTTACCAAATGCTGTATACGACACTGTGAAATGGTAAACTTGGAACTTTTGGCCTAAATCACATTTTCATGTACATTGAAGGAAAAAATACCTACCTGAATCTTAAACTCTATCAAGGGAGTTGCTAGAACCATTTTTTATTGTTTTTTTTTGTAAAGTTGGCCTCTCGACCCATTAGGAGTTCATGCTTCACATGAAAAAAAACTGAGTACACAGAGCATTTCTGTATTTAAGTGAATTCTGTATGTCCTACTTTTGTCCTACTAATATGTCCTACTAATTGTAAGTAAATTCTGATGTCCTACACCAGGGGTCGGCAACCCAAAATGTTGAAAGAGCCATATTGGACCCAAAAAACAAAAAACAAATCTGTCTGGAGCCACAAGAAATTAAAAGCCTTATATAAGCCTTATAATGAAGGCAACACATGCTGTAAGTGTCTATATTAGCTTACTATCAAAATGTTAAGTAGGCTACAAATACATAATGAGCATTCATGATTAAACGTTTATTTTACCTGCAGCGCATCCTGGAGAGAATGACGCACCACGTGACTACTCTGCTGTACGATGGTGCTCTAAGTTTAACTTCCATTATAATATTAATGTATTATGTTTCGTTGCATTGATGAAATTATATAAATACAATACAGAAATCAGATTTTTGATGTCATTTTTATTTTTAGGATTCGAAAAAACAACAACAAAATGTGCAACGTGCATAATAGGCCTCCTGTAATTTCAGACCTCCCCATGGAAATAAAATGCAGTCCTTTTCAATCCTCAGTTATACAATACAATCCTCTTCTCTTTCCCCCCTTATCTGGGAAACAGACAGAGTGCAATAAAACAGCAGCCTTTTAAAAAGGTAAAGTATATAAAATTAAAATAATACAGTTTAAGTTCGATTTTTGTGCATTACCCTCTTCTCTTTAGTTTTCTGCAAATGTGCAAGGGTAAAATGCAGCAGCACCCTCTTCTCTTTTGACACGCACAATACAATGCAGCCATCCTCGGAGCTGAGCAACAAAACACAATAATATCCTTATGTGTCATTCCAAATATATACTGACAAAAATCAGAAATCACTTTATAAAAACAGCCACTTTATTACTAAATATGTGCCTATGACAGGATTGTGTTCTTACCCGTTTAATGTGACTTCTGTTTCTCAACATCGGGCATGTAAGATATAACTTTAATCTTCACGCAGGACTGCAAGCTCTCATCTGTGAGGAGGGTGCGGTATTTGGATTTTATGTAGTTCATGTTTGAGAATATCTGCTCGCACAGGTATGTTGATCCAAACATGGATAATACTCCAAATGCATATTTCTTCATGTTCCTATAACTGTCAGGAAGAGCATTCCATGTTTCAAACACAAGTTTCTCGGGTGTTGGGAGGCTTTCAATTTCGCTCCATTTGTGGCTTTGGGCAAGCTGGGCTTTCTGGCGAGTGACGTCTTCAAGCTCGGCTGTCAGACTTTTGAATTTGGACATCCATAAATCTTTGTCAGCTATATCAGCCATTTCCATTTCAAGGTCAGCTTGATTTACTCCTGGGAATGTGTTCAACAAGGACGGGTCAATCTCCAGGGGTGTGACAGGGAAGGATAGTGTCATTTTTTCCTTTCGGAACTCGCTAAATCTCCTCCCAAATACAGTTTGCACATCAACGATCGCACCTTGTAAATAATCAGCGTTGAGTGTGTGATCGTGATGGGCTTCTTTGAACTCTCTCAGGGAGGGGAAGTGAGAGAGCGTGCCTCGCTGTACATCTCTGGCGAATACAGTCAGCTTGCGCTCGAATGACAAAACAGCTTCCGGCATTTGCAGTGCAGTGTTTCCCCTGGAGACTTTTATTCAGCGTGTTTAGGTGACTTGTCATATCCACCATAAAGTGCAGTTTTTCCAGCCACTCGGTATCTTCCAGTTACGCTTTACTATCTCCCGGGTTTGCAACAAAACTAGCAGCAGTAGTGGAGTTTGGAGATGCAATCCACTTCTTAAATCTATGTTTGCGCTCCTCTAATTTCTCCAGAAGTAATGCAATCGCACTTTTTCTCTCACTCCCAACTGGGTACTCGGCTGCAAATGTAGCATGCCTCCCCTGGAAATGT
>VRLP01007536.1:0-20000 GCA_009660295.1 Lophius piscatorius | reverse complement strand
GAGGGACCGTGAGAGAGGAAGAGACAAAAAGAAAAGGACAGATTGAGATGGTTCTGACCCGTGAAGAGGAGGGAGTGGATCTACTGGTAGAAGGATGCTGGAGATGGAGCTGCAGGCAGGAGAAGAAGGAGAAGAAGAAGATCTCAGGAGTCAGTAGGTCAGATATCAGGCAGCAGATGAACATTTTGTCCTCAAAGTTGATGTTGGAAGCAGGAAAAGTGAGCAAACGTAAAGACGAGGGTGAACTAGTGATGGAGGAAGACTGCGTCAGATTGTCTCCAAAGCTGCAGTTTCAGTTTTTTGTTCAATAAGGTGTTTTTGCTTCTGCCAGCAGGGGGCAGAGTGGAGCTCTTCAGGTGAATGACAAACATTAGCTTAGTACAAAGACTGGACGCTCTATGCTAACCCTTCTTGATTTCCCGTGGAGGCGGGGCAAAGCCACAGGTACACACTCACTGTAGCAGCGATGCTCCATGTCATAGCGTTCATGAGCAAGACCCTGAAACCCAGACTGCTCTGTAGGTGCTTCACAGGCTCCGCCCACTGCTACTACTTTGTGTAACTGAATGACGATGTTGGTGATGATGTGGTTCTGGCGGGATGGCGAGCTGAAAGAAGGATGGAGATAACGGAACAAGACAAACAAACTCTTACTCTGTCACTGCGGCACAAATGGACCTCGTGTTATTACGAGAACAGTACGACCTTCTCCTATCGGAGTGGTCGCAGAGCTCCGCCCCCCAGAGGCTCTCCTCGCTGTGACATTCCTGCCGCCCAGAGCAGATATTTATAGAAGCTGTTACTGGAGCTGTGATGAAGGCAGATAGGAGGAGTCACCGGGGCAACCAACAACAAGGTCTACACTCAGCAACAAACACTTCATCTGCTGACGCCACTGAGGCCACGCCCACAGGCATGATCCAAAGGCTGGGTTTCAGGGGCCCAGGTGAAGGATTCCGTCATCATTCCTCTGAACTATCTACTCATAGTTCCTCCGACCTCCTGCAGAATCAGAACATCCAGGGCTTTTCTACCTCACGGGTCACATGATCATCATTATTAATGGGTCACAGTAAATGTGAGGAGTTCAGTCGGGGGGTTGTGGGCTTCAGGGGGACAGACCCCTGCTGGCGGGGACAAGGCGTGAGACTAGTTAACGGTTAACTAGTTAACCTGCTGTGGTTCCGCTCAGACTCTGATAAACTGAGAGACGCTGACTCTGCTCTTGAAGATGACGTGTCTTTCATATTTTCCAGGTGGATCTCCCGCATCACCTCCTTTAATGAACCCAGAAAAACAAACAGTCTTTTTGTTGACGTCTGCACCACGGCGATGGAGAGACCAACTGAATGACATCATGAGGTGTGACCTTTGACCCGAGGAGAAAGAACTGAATTCCTGCTCAAGAAAAAACTTGCACTGAAATATTATCGTTACATTTGACTAATGTTCAAGTTTTGATGCATAATTAAAAGTGATGTTTGTATTTTCGATTTTGAGATGAGTTAAGTGAAGTTTTGTAATTCGGCGTTTTCTTGTAAATTGTAAATATGACTTGTTGTCGAAACTGTGTTGATTTCTAAATATAATCATTTGACAAAGTGTTTGTTGAGCGTTTGTTTCTGACTGTTAGGGCTGTTACACAGCAGAAGGAAGAGTCTGCGCCGCTGGGGGTGCATATTCATTCATTCACTCATTCATTCACTCACTCATTCACTCACTCATTCATTCACTCACTCATTCGCTCATTCACTCACTCACTCATTCACTCACTCACTCATTCATTCACTCACTCATTCGCTCATTCATTTATTCATTCACTCATTCATTTACTCATTCATTTACTCATTGAATCATTCATTCACTCATTGAATCATTCATTCACTCATTCATTCGCTCATTCACTCACTCACTCATTCACTCACTCACTCGCTCATTCAATCATTCATTCATTCACTCACTCATTCACGTCTGTATCGTGTTCACGTCGGTAACGAGATCACGTTGAGCGTCAGCGGTTTCTGCCGGTGTGAAGCTGAAGTAGATTCTGTATTTTTATGGCAGACGGATAAAAACAACAGATGAAATGTTTCGTGTGACGTCGGTTCTACTTTCCTCACCGTGAATCCGCCGCCATCATCATCTCTGTCGGCGAGGAAAACCTTCCTTAAAATCCCGCCATAAAAATGCAACAACTTCCTGCCTGTAAATGTGGCCCCCCGCACTCAGGGCGGTCCGGGAACCGTCCTCATATAAAATTCAACAGTATTTCAGGATGGATGGAGGTTTTCATGAACCGCAGCGCCTCTCAGCTTCTCCACCTCTCAGCTTCTCCACCTCTCAGCTTCTCCGCCTCTCAGCTTCTCCACCTAGAAGAAGGACCACACATTTATTGAAGTTCCGGACCTCCTCTTAGCCTCCCGGTCTTGACGCTCCCACCTCCCTCCGTTGGACCTTTGCATCCCGATGCCTGCTGCTCATCCACACTAAAATATTCCAGCAGGATTATTTTAAGCTGGTAAATTCCTGAAATGCAAATGTGTTAAAGGGCCAGTTCACCAATAATCATATACTCAGAGTTTAAACATGCGGCTGCATCCCAACGACGCAGACGTTTGACATAAAACTGTAGAAATGTTCTGTGTCTGTAAGTGCTGGTCGGGTCAAAGGGCCACACACCAGAATGCCTCTCATAATCCCGGCAGAGATCTGATACCGGGTCAGTTTGGTGTCGGCTAAAAATAACAGGCAGAGCCGTAGAATTGTTGAGCTATTATTGTTCAACCTGTTCCTCTATTTCCACCTGCTGATCGTCACGAAAGACATTTATAGTTTATGAAGGACACGGTAATAACACGGTAATAACACAGTAATAATAATAATAAGGGTTATTACACTTAGTACTAAGCATTTATAACTTATTATTATTACAGTTTTTCCTGGTTAAATACCGACTGGACTGTAAAAAGAACGAGTTCCAGAATTCTTCCACAACACGGACGTTGTTTTACGGAAACATCAAGACATTCTGAAACGACACAATTGTTTAGTAAATGAGAAATCAGATCTTTAAATCCATTCATTCAGATTCTATACTGTAGCATCAATTAAGACATTTTAATGTCATACACAGAAAAGTACTGAGTAGTAATAATGATATTATTAATAATACTACTAAGTTCATTCAGCCTAGTTGTTTTTGACAGCAGTGACTAACATTTGAATAATATGATGTTTTATTTCTGCTGAAGTATTTTTCAGGGGCGTTCAGGTAAAGGAATAAGTCTTACTGGACTTTGGTAACAACAATAATAAGAACCATGTCTGATTGGACCGGTTCCTGTGTCACCTTCATCTCAGAGGTTATTTACAGACGCAGGATTAAAATCTTTCCACCCACTCAAACACAAACATCTCCTCTTCTACCAATCACTTCACGCGAGTTAATCCAGAACAAACTCTTTCTCATGGAAACGCTGCTCCTTCACGTTCTACCTTCAGAATCTTCCGCTCAGCTGTTACCGGATCCGTCCAAAAGCCCGATTTCTATTTCCAGCGTTGACGCTGGCGTTCATCACTCCACAAACACACAGACACACAAACGCACACATGCATATAGTCAAGTTACAGGCTGTTACACACTAGAGCAGCAGAACGCACTCTAACCAGCCATAACATTAAAACCACCGGCTTTGCTGTCTGATTTCTACCGCCAATAGGTGCAATGGTTAGTAGTTATAATGTTATGGCTGACGAGCTAGCCATAAATGCAAGAATAAGACTGACGTTAAACAGGAAACTAGTCCCAGGCTGTCGTCCCTGACGTCAAGGGTAGATCCCCGAAAAGCCCCCCATCCCCTGCGTCGTACAATCAATCCCCCTGACTGAACTCTTCTAATGAATCCAAGTGTTTTCATAGAAGAGCTCCCCCTAGTGAGTAAATATGATTCTGTAATGCATATGTCTCTAGTAGACAGCTGTCCTCCAGTCGCTCCATCGGGGTTCTGGAAGAGGCTCGGGGAAAGGAAGGAAAAAGGAGCTGGAATCCCAACGATGTAAGTATCAGCCTTTTATTGGAGTGAACAATGTAAGAGTTTATTTGAGAAACCTCTCGGATCCGCTTTGGCATCCAAAACATCTTCTTAACCGAGTTTCCTACAGAAGCTAAAAACCGGCAAAAACACCTTTCACCCATAATGCTTCTTGAGTTCTGACCAGCGGTCGGCGCCGACATCAAAGAGGCATTTTGTCCAAAAAAAGGCCATTTTTCTCTAAAGAACACAAATATTTCTCCTCGCAGAGTAAAAAGTGGAACAAAAAGAGAACCTTAAAAACGTGTCATGTCATTTTTTTGCTGAGTCAGTTAGATTGTGCTCCACTTTATCGTTTCTACATATTAGCATGCTAACAATTAGCTGGTCTCTACTTAGCAAGCTAAAAGTCCAACAGCCTAGCCTAAGTAGTATTTTTGTGTAAATGTTATTTACTCAAACAGGTACTGACGAGCTGCGGCAGAAACCCCCAGAAGGCCATGCTCTATTTTAGCAAGGGGAAAGCAGGTCAGAGGTCAGAAGCTACGTAATAAATCTTTCAACTAAGAAGTCAGACATTTTCCCTCTGGCAAATAAAATTTGAATTATGATTAAAAACACTTTTCAAGTTGAATTTGCAGCTTGAGCTTTTTTTTTTTGGTCTTCTACTACAGCATGACTAGCATTTAGTTGCTGATTTGAGCAATCTTTAAATATTAGCTTAATGACTATGTGCTACAATGTTAGCATGTTAGCATTGTCTCTAAGTGGTTCTGAGCAGCATCTGCTGAGTTCAGGCTTCCTGAAGGTTTGACCGAGCGACGTGGATCCGTTCTGGTGAGTTAGATAGCAGTGCGGCGGTCAGCGCTCCACATTAGCGCTGTTTTGTTTCATCACCACACGAATACGAGTCGCGCCATTTCAAATGAAAACTAAATCGGATTTTATACATTCTTTTCCACTTCAATGCACTTTTCCCGGCGGCCCAGCGGGACGAAACACGCCGCCGCCAAAAAACACGAGCAAAATTTAGAAAACGCTCTGCAAAGCAGCAGAAACATGAAATGAAATGTTTGTGTAGGATATCTGTTCTATTCTGTAGATGAGGTAATAAGAAGCACATTTAGGGTGCATCACTGTAAAGCGTCCCCTGGAAACACGTGTCTCTTGTTTTTGCAGCGTGTTTGTCTCCGTGGGCCAACCGAACTTTTAAGAAAAGAAACAAAAGGAGTTGTTTGGTAGAAGTGTTACGTTTGAACGACACCTAGTGAATAACTGGATCCTGTGTCAAACCTGATGTTCCTCAGCTGGATCAGGACTCAGGTGTCTGATTGATGTGTGACGCTGGAGTCAAACTAAAATGTCTTTCTTCAAACTTTCCGTTAACATTCACCTGATTCCAGCAGCGACGCAATAAACCGTAAAAACAAAAACATTTTACCGGAATCTGTAGTTTTATAAAAAAATTCACTTCAGACGAGTCTGTGTGTGAGCGGGATGTAGTGTGTAGTACTGTACTGTAGTACTGTAGTGTAGTACTGTAGTACTGTAGTGTAGTACTGTAGTGTAGTACTGTAGTGTAGTACTGTAGTGTAGTACTGTAGCGATGTAGTATAGTACTGTAGTACTGTACTGTAGTACTGTAGTGTAGTACTGTACTGTAGTACTGTACTGTAGTACTGTAGCGATGTAGTATAGTACTGATGTAGTGTAGTATTGTAGTGTAGTATTGTAGTGTAGTACTGTAGTGTTGGGATGTAGTGTGTAGTACTGTACTGTAGTACTGTAGTATAGTACTGTAGTGTAGTACTGTAGTACTGTAGTGTAGTATTGTAGTGTAGTACTGTAGTGTAGTACTGTAGCGATGTAGTATAGTACTGTAGTACTGATGTAGTGTAGTATTGTAGTGTAGTACTGTAGTGTAGTACTGTATTGTTGGGATGTAGTGTAGTACTGTAGTATTGTAGTGTAGTACTGTAGTGTAGTACTGTAGCGATGTAGTATAGTACTGTAGTACTGTAGTGTTGGGATGTAGTGTAGTACTGTAGCGATGTAGTATAGTACTGTAGTACTGTAGTGTTGGGATGTAGTGTAGTACTGTAGTGTAGTATTGTAGTACTGTAGTGTTGTGATGTAGTGTAGTACTGTAGTGTAGTATTGTAGTGTAGTATTGTAGTGTAGTATTGTAGTGTAGTATTGTAGTGTAGTACTGTAGTGTTGGGATGTAGTGTAGTACTGTAGTGTAGTATTGTAGTGTAGTACTGTAGTATTGTAGTGTAGTACCGTAGTACTGTGGAAACACCTCCTGCGGGGCGTGGGGCGGCGGCGCTCAGAGCGTTTGTACGTGGAAGAGGACTCGGGGCTGAAAGCGACTCGTATTCACGTAGCGAGTCTTTTCTCTGGATCGGTGTAAAAATATAACAAGACTCAAACTCTGGAGAAGAATCAACAGCTGACGGCTGATGAAGAGCATTTTTCTTTCTGTCACTCTTTCTTTCAAGAAAATACGAGTGCTAAACTAGGATCATTTGAATAAGTAAAAATAAACTAGAGAGCATTCGGGTATGAAAATAGTTAATTCTTTTCCCTCCTGACAGACTGACAGACGACGACAGGAAGGATTACTGGAGAGCCCGCCCCCTTCAACCACTGACCAATAAGAAGCAGGGATAGGCGTTGAGCCGCGGGCTGGGAGGACAGAGGAGAGATTGAACATGAGGAGCTAGAGAAGAGAGAAGATGAAGGACAGAGACACCAGATGGACATGAAGAACCTCAGATACCAGAAGGACACATTTACAGATTAAATGAGGTATTGCACAGATTAATTAAAAAAAAAAAAAAGCATAAAGGAAACAAAAATATACAGCAAATTGGTAGAACATTTACATTTATAACTGTTGAAATTTAAGATTTCTTTTTCCAAAGACAAGAACTATTTTTAGTGTCAGAATCTTCTCGGGGGGAGGGGATGTATATCAAAATATCGCTAGTCTTCCCATTCATCTTCATCCTCAAAGTCCTCGTCCTCATCATCGTCATCATCTTCATCTGTGGAGGAGAAGAAGACCATCATTGGGTTCAGAGTGGAAAGGAGTGGAAAAGAATCAGACGTTCAGTCCAAACTGATGAAGAGTCATTCTGCTGTGATGAGGGCTGTGTCCCCCTACAGGTACGCTGGGGTACTGCAGCAGGTTGAACACAGTGTGATAAAATACAATAAAGGAAGAATAAAATGTAAACTTTACATTTTATTAATACATTTTATTTGTATGTATTATTTTAGTAATGAATCTCCTGTATGTTCAGTAAGCATCATTCCATCTGTCTGCCATTAATCATGTGTTCATTCATCAGATGGGCTTTTTGGTTCAAAAACAATGAAAAGTTAAATTACAAAAAAACATTTCTCTATGAAAGGCTGTTTATTGTTCTGCTGTTACGAGCAAAGAACAAATGTCCTCCTGCTTTCTGAGAGCAGGAAGTTGTGTATTGATTGACAGACGGTCGTGAAAGTAATCTCCGGTTGAGAATCAGCCGCGGTCGTTAAAACAGAGGAACCAGCGATTCCCCCGAGTGAACGCCTCCGATTCAACGGGAAGGACTGACCCATAAAAGTTATGTCCCCCTAGTGAGTAAAACATGAACCTCAGGGTCTGAGAACCTCTAATCCAGTACCAATGGTTCTGGTTCTTCACTGCTGAGGACGGATGGAGACGTGAAGAACGTCATCAGATGACATCACAGCGCAGAGAACCGCGATGACGTCATCAACGGAAGAAGAACCGCTTTGAAGGGTTTGAGATGTTTTTCTCACATCAAATTTCATCAGACGGTGATGTCATAATTGTCACGGACCCGAACACTTCCTTGTCAGACTTCTTCGGTGGTGTTGATGCTGAAAAGCTACAGCGCCAGCGACCGGGCTGGCATGAACCCCAAAGAACTTTAAATAGTTTTTGCCGCTCAACGGACACAAAGATCAACGTTTTTTTTATGAAAACGCAGGAAAAAGGGAAAAGTTGTCATTTTTAGCTGACATGCTGACGAAGAAGCAGAACCAGCAGCAAACTGGGCCGGTGGAGAAGGTTTGTACCTGAGGAGTGGATAGCCCGGCTCCGTTTCTGCATCACCTCCATCAGGGCGCCGACGATGCCTGCCGACGGTGCCGGGCTGGAGGCCGCCGCGTCGCTGGCGTCGTCTCTCTGTAAAAGATGGGCGGCGGTGAGAACGTGAAGAGAGTTGATTGACAGGTGTGTGCCGTGACGGCTGGAGGACCGCCCACCGTTTTCAGTTGGATTCCTTGTCGGATTTGGTCCAGAAGCGCGTCTCTGCCGTTGCTGGACACCGGCCTCTCCTTCTGCTCCACCTTCTTCAGCTGGGCGCCTTCTCTGATCTGACTCAGCAGGGCAAACTTCCCGGGTTGACCGCCGTCCCCTCCGTCAGCCTCCGACGCCAGCGGAGGAGCAGGGGGTGGAGGTCCGGGAGGCGGCGGCGGAGGAGGGGGAGCAGGCGGTCCACCAGAACCAAATTGGTTTGGAGGAGGAGGTGGGGGAGGCGCCACAGGAATTGAGGCATGGGCAGGTGGAGGAGGAGGAGGCAGGGAGCCTCGACTGGGTGGTGGAGGTGGAGCGGACAAGCCTGGCCGAGATGGCGGGGGAGGAGGGGGTGCAGAGTTGGGAGCTCTAGAGGGTGGAGGCGGGGGCGGGGCACCTCGCCCTCTGGCAGGAGGAGGGGGAGGTGGGGCTGAGCCGTGATGTGGAGGCGGGGGAGGGGGGCCTCCTCTGGATGGAGGGGGTGGTGGAGCTGAGAAGACAATAAAATCACAAGCATCAGAAAGAGGTCACACTTCTTCTCACCGCTACCGAGTTCTGGAGGCTTCAAGACTACAAGAAGTTATCAAGACCCAATCAGAAAAATGTCCACCGGACATGAAGGTCTGTGGTGCCTGTGGTGGCGTCCGGCAGAACCCGCAGAACCCGCCGGTGGACACCAGTGCTGGAGGAGGCAGTCGCTGGAAGTGGTCGCTGGTGGACGAAAGTCTCCGGAGCTTCTGGAGGCTTTGGCGTTGCTGGGTTGTTACGGTTGACCCGCCTATTCAATGTGACCCGGTGGATGGACCAGTACCACTGGAGATGCACACTGGGCTGGTCCGGCCCTAGAATTTACCTTCTTTTTTTTGCAGATGGTGTGGTTCTGTTGCCTCACCAGTCCGTGATCTCCAGCAGCACTGGAACAGTTTGAGAGTCAGAACCTCAGAATCTGAAGCCGTGGTTCTCTTCCAGGTCCACCTACTGCTTCTAAAGAAGGGTTTAAGGATCCCGGTCTCTGGTTCTACGTGTAGACGCGGCAGGAAGTTCTCTGGATCACAATCCCGTCCCCAGGACGTCCATATGGCAATATTCCGTCAAAAGGACAGCGCCATCTGCTGGCAACAGGAAGTCAGCCTCCAGTGAGAATTATCATGTTTGAAGGGTCGTCCACGTGCTGGTTATTGGGAACCCAGTGGAACAGAACCCGACTGGTGCCGGGTTCTGTTCAACAGCCTTAATATTTATATTACTATTATTATTATTATGGAACCAAACATTTCTGCCAGCTGGCGTCGGACCGTCATGCCATTAGAAAAACACGCCGCTGCGCCTTGAAGGTGCAGAACTCAAAGGATCCACACGGTCTGTAAAGAGTTAATCACAGCGCCGGGAGAACCCATCGCTGGTTCTGATGCTGCAAAAGAACAAACTCTCAACCTCAGTACCGGCAGAAAACGCACACGCTAGGGTTAAATCCAGTCACAGCAGGTCATGAGGTCATGCACAGGAACCTACCGCTGCACCGGGGCGGACCTGGAGATAAAACCAGACGAGTTCAGACCATCACCCTTTCAAATGAAACCAGCACAATGAGCGGAACCGACCCGCTGGTCTTCACTGACAGAGGACGTCCCTCACCTTGTCGCCGCAGCTCGTTTTTCACCGCTTCTACGCCTCCTTTCTTCTCGATGAAGTCATAGATGACCTTGGAGGTCACCTTGTCCTTCAGCTCAGCCTCAGAGATGCCGCAAAGATCAAACAGGTTCTTCAGCTCCGGGTCCAAGTTATTCAACTGAGGAAGAAAGGAGACGCGTATTTAAGGGTGAACAGTCGGTATCACCATGTGGTTCTGGATGGTTCTGGGCTCCTTAGTTTAGAGTGAGAGCAGCAGCTCTACTTTTCTGCCCCGCTCTCACATCCTCTCAGGTATAAACAGGCCCTCATGTGTTCATACGTTCACATCTGTGATGTCATACGTTCACATCTGTGATGTCATACGTTCACATCTGTGATGTCATACGTTCACATCTGTGATGTCATACGTTCACATCTGTGATGTCACTTCACTGCTTCTCATCCGCAGCTGTCAGCTTTACCTGTGAGTGAGTCAGTGACTCAGTCAGTGACTCAGTCAGTGAGTGAGTCAATGAATGAGTCAGTCAGTCAGTCAGTGAGTGATCTATTACATTTAGCTGGTTAGATTATAAGTGAAGTGTTTTCCCGCTCTTTTGTGCTGCAGCTGTGAGGCAGAGGCTTTGAAGTGGGCTGAGCTTTGATCCTCTGACGTCAACCCATCAAATCAATCTAAGTCCCTGAAAGCATTAAACTTCTGACAAATATCTTCTTTTCATTTACGGGGAGAGTAAGTCGTCTGACCTGCACGACCTCACATTCATCAAGAGGCTCCGATTCATGTTTGGGAGCTTAAGTTACATTTGTAAAATCTGTCGGGACAGGATGTTGGGCGGGTTTGAAGGCGTCTCTGAGGTCACATGATCCCTCAAACGGCGCAGAGACAGGCGTCTGAAAGAAGCAGGAACGTTTGTGGGGTTGTACTTACATCGAAGCCTGTGTTTGGATCCCATCCCACGTGTCCGATGTGCCTGTGAGAGGTCAAAGGGCACACGAGATCAGATCAGAGGTAAACAGAGTAGAAGAAGACGCAGGCTGCTTTCTTGATTACCCATAAGGCTGTTTGGTATCTGCAGCATGTCATTAAAGAAGATGCAACCTGCCGCTGACTGTCCTTCATCACCCATCACTGCAGACACGGCCTGGATTAGAACCCAACCCAGACTGACCCACACTTTGATGATAAGAGAGGGAGACTCTGGGCCAGTAGTCATACAGGAAAAACCTTCCTCTTTCACACCAACCAACTGCATGTCCTCTCTCTCCACATCCAGAAACCTCCTCTTTGGTCTTCCCCAAGTCCTTAAACTCCTGCACCTCCTCCAACTCACCTCCTCCAACTCACCTCCTCCTGCCTCCCTTTCATTCACACACATGTATTCTGTCTCGCTGACACTGACCTTCATTCCTCTTCCCTCCTGTGCATACCTCCACCTCTCCAGGTTCTCCTCCACCTGCTCCCTGCTCTCACTACAGATCAATGTCCTCCACCAACATCATAGTCCATGGAGACTCCTGCTGACCTCCTCTGTCAGTCTGTCCATCACCACAGCAAAAATGCTTCTCCATCATTTCCTTCTGACCTTTTCTGTTCTTCTCCATCAGTTCCTTCTGACCTTCTCTCTACTTCTCCATCAGCTCCTTCTGACCTTCTCTCTTCTTCTCCATCAGTTCCTTCTGACCTTCTCTGTTCTCCTCCACCAGCTCCTTCTGACCTTCTCTGTTCTCCTCCATCAGCTCCTTCTGACCTTCTCTGTTCTCCTCCATCAGCTCCTTCTGACCTTCTCTGTTCTTCTCCATCATCTCCTTCTAATGATATTCTTTCAGTAAGAAAGAGGCGTCGGCCTCCATCCCACCTGTCACTGCTTCAGAAGAGCCCAGACCTGACATCATGGCTGGAGACAACCATTCCACACATCTCCCTCTGAACCCTGAGATGCCTTCAGGCAGGAGATCTGACCCACAGTCAGATTTAAACTAGAGGATTCTACTCTGACTTCAGCCTTAGAACCTTCTCGTATGACATGCTTCCTCCTCCGCCTACATGAGAGCTGAACCCAACCCCACCCCCTCCACCATTCCTCACTGGAAGTTGCTCGGTGTGCCGATGTCCGCCTTGGTCAGCCTCTTCTTCTTCCCTTTGCTCTTCTTCTCCCTCTTGGGGAAGGAGGAGTGCATGATGTTGTTGACCTGAGTGTTGTTGTGGTAGCGTTGAACGTTGCTGATCTCTGGGTTTTTGATGTCGACGGTCGCCATGGGCAGCGCCGGGCCTTAGAGACGACAACAAAGGTTCTGGTTGGTGAAGCACAGGAAGTGGAGAGCAGTTTCAGGACAAAAAACACAGGCCTGCTGGTCTACAAAACCCTTTCACGCAGATTTGATCCGAGCCTTTCAGAACCAGCAGACCCACTTCATTTGTGACCCATGTTTAGTGGCTACAACAGAGTCGTGTGTCACGCAGAGTTCCGGCGGGTTGAGCTGAGATGAAGAGGAAACTGAACGACGAAGATTGAAATATTCTACAGGACTCACTCATTCTGAGTGACTGTCAGTCAAACTGTCGACTGTGGCTCCGCTAACTCGTCCCAGATGTCACTGGAAACCCCCGGATCCCCTGCACTGTACAAACCCCCCCGACAGAACTCTTCAGATTAAAGGTGAATGTCGCAGAAACAGCGTTCTGTAAAAACTCTCACGCTCGGATAAATACAAGATAGAGAGGCGGCCTGAAGACTTTGGGGCTAAAGCTCCCCTAGTGGTGGAAATATGCAATGCATCTCTCCCAAATTCAACCCAGTTCTTCCTCACACTACGGTCTATGTGGGTATAGAATTTGAAAAAGATCCATGTGGTATGTTTTGAGTTCTGTAGGGACATGACGGATTTGTGGCGGCGATGATTCCATAGTGACACAATTAACCGTCCTTTAAACGAGGAGATCCAAAAACAGGAAACATCTCCTCCTCTGGGAGCCGGCGGCACGTACCTGTAGCATATCGTCTACAGGGGCTTTTGGGAGTTCTGCTGGGTGACAACGGCGAGGAGCACCCATCATCTCCTGCTCCACAGGTGCCCAAACGGACATCAAAGAGCATTTTGCCCACAAACGTGTGAGCTTCATCTTTGGGGCAAACGCGGAGCCGGGCTGCCGGTTCCGACAGAGTCGGGTAGAGTTCATCCCGCGGGAGAACCAGGCAGCTTCCGGGACCAAAACCTCCGTCAGCATCTGCTCCTCCGCTGCCCTCACAGCTGAGGTCCTCAGAGGGAGCAGAGAGGAAGGTGGTGCAGAACATCATCCTCAGAAGGAGACACCACAGAAGGTCCAGAGGAACTCTTCTTCAGCCAAGAGTGGAATCAAGGATCATCCTCCGAGGGGAAAGAACAAACCCCGACAGGGACGTCCTCTGGAATGATGTCCTCCCAGTTTGAAGGTTTCTTCTCAAGGGCGTCCAAAACAACTAACGTGTGACGGAGTCCGTTTACTAGAGGAATATCTTCATCATCAGAAGTCACACACACACACACACACACACACACACACACACACACAGAGCGTCTGAGCTGTGACGGCAGACGTCCAGTGACGAGCCAGCCAACAGTCAGCGATCTGATCGACAGCCAAACCCGCCTCCTCCTCCTCTTCCTCGCTCTCCCTCCATCACATCAGTGTCACTGCTTCAGATCTTCTTCCAGGTCCTCCATATTCTGAGCAAGATGCTGTAATCATCTTCTATAGACGTGGACGCAAGCCTCAACGACCATCATGCTCCTATTGGCTAACTGTCATGGTGCCCCTCCCCCCCGGCGCCGCCGCTCCTCTCGACGCACGAAGCATCAAATCATTCTGGATTTACTTTAGATTTATGTAACCGTTAAAACCCTGCTGTGAATAATCCCACGTTAATCTGGATGAGAAAACATGGAAGACGAGCAACAGAGAGGAAAACATCAAACTAGTCCCACGCCGTCGTCCCCGACAGCAAGGCTCTAGCCCCTAAAAGCACCCAAACCCCCTGCATCCTACCACCAACCCCCGATAGAACTCCTCCAATTAAATGAGACTCATTAAAAATCTCACAGTCCAACTATTTCTATGAAGTCAGCAGTGAGCATGACACACACACACACACACACACACACAGGCACACACACACACAGACACACACACACACACAGGCACACACACACACAGACACACACACACACACACAGACAAACAGACACACACAGACACACAAAAAGACAGACACATACGGACAAACAGACACACAGACAGACAGACAGACAGACACACACAGACAGACACACACACACACACAGACACACAGACACACACACACAGACAAACAGACACACACAGACAAACAGACACACACAGACAAACAGACACACACACACACACACACACAGACACACACACAAACAGACACACACACACACAGACAAACAGACACACAGACACACACACAGACAAACACAGACACACACACACACACAGACAAACACAGACACACACACACACACAGACAAACAGACACACACACAGACAAACAGACACAGACAGACACACACACACGTGTCAAAATGGGACTTTCCCTCCAATGAACACCCACTGATAATGTGGGGGGGCGTGGCCAACACAAACACATTGTACACACCTGTATTAAATAAAGTTAGTAATACGATCCTCTTTTCTTCAATTCTCTGTAGATCTGGATTATTTTAAAGATTTATCCTATTTCAGTCCGTGTGGTTGTGATGTCATCATGTGACGTCATCGATGGCCTGCACTAACTTCAAGCTGCCAGCAGATGGCAGGAACTACAGAAGGAAGTCAAACTGGGACTATGAGTATGTGGGACTGGAGCAGAAGAGACAGGAGTTCACGGGGTCAGAGGTCACCTTCTGCTATTGATACCTGTCAGTCAGTGGTCTGAGCTCCTGTAGGCGACTCCCACTATGTTCTACATTACCACGCCATGATGTACGCCGGGACAGACGGATTTGGTGCAACACACATGGGAAAGGTCTTCAAATCCCCTGGAGAGGCTGTTGTTGTATATGGTGTTTATTATTAATATTATTTTATTTATCATGCGTTTATTATTAATATAAATTATTTATGAGTTTATTATTAATATTATTTTATTTATCATGAGTTTATTAATATTATTTTATTTATGAGTTTATTATTAATATTATTTTATTTATCATGTGTTTATTATTAATATTAATTATTTGAGTTTATTATTAATATTATTTTATTTATGAGTTTATTAATATTATTTTATTCATGAGTTTATTATTAATATTATTTTATTCATCATGTGTTTATTATTAATATTATTTTATTTGAGTTTATGATTAATATTATTTTATTCATCATGAGTTTATTATTAATATTATTTGATTTATAATTAATATTTTATTAATCATGTGTTTATTATTATTATTTTATTTATCATGCGTTTATTATTAATATAAATTATTTATGAGTTTATTATTAATATTATTTTATTTATGAGTTTATGATTATTATTTTACTCATCATGAGTTTATTATTAATATTATTTGATTCATCATGTGTTTATTATTAATATTATTTTATTTATGAGTTTATGATTAATATTATTTTATTCATCATGAGTTTATTATTAATATTATTTGATTCATCATGAGTTTATTATTAATATTATTTTATTTATAATTAATATTTTATTAATCATGTGTTTATTATTAATATTATTTTATTCATCATGAGTTTATTAATATTATTTTATTTATGAGTTTATTATTAATATTATTTTATTCATCATGTTTTTTATTAATATTATTTTATTTATCATGTTTATGCACACACACACACACACACACACGCACACACAGGGAAACAAACAAACTCCACACAGAAACGCCGTTGGAGGTGGATTTGAACCCGCTACCTGTAGCTGTGAGGCAGCGGCGTTAACGGCCCACTCTGACTGTTAGTGGGTATTATATGTGTGTAATAACCGTGTAATAACACAGGATGTGGAGAATGGAAGAAGCAACTCTTTTCTAATTTATTCATTGATTTAATTTTCGCGCTGACTCATCAGACTGAGGAGAAGGTGAGGCGGCCTCACGGGGAAACGCCACACGTTCTGACCCAACGAGACAAACGCACCGTTTGCTGTTATTCCTTGATTTGGTTGCTAAAAGATGAAATTCTACGGATCTTTATTTAAATCACACCAGTCAAAACTGTTTCCTGTTTTGGCTGGACTCTTCACTGTCCCTACGTGGACCAACGAAGTGTCCAGAACACTGTCCTGACCCGCTGGGCCGGAAAACAAGAGCCGAACGATCCTGAAAGTCCACCCATCAGACACAGGCCCGACTCTGCATTCACACTGGTCTGCTGTCACATCTGGACTCATCCACAGGAAGAGGAGAAAATAAAAAGACATACCATTGGGAGGGTCACGTCTCTTCTCTGTGGACATACAGACAAGACAGAGGAGATCAGTACCGGCCTGCAGCTGGAGGTCAGCTGCTGTTAGTCAGACATGAGAGCGCGTCGGAGCGGTCGCACGAGGACAGGAAGAGTTGTAGGTTCTGAAGAGAAAAGCCCAGCAGGAAGGTTCTAGACGGCGGCCAAGGAGGAAAGTTATTTGGAAAAGATGCCAGGCGAAGGGTTTAGGAGGGTCAGTCGTCTGCAGGGGACAACGCGTCTCTCACGTGGAATATTAACCGTCCCACGCCGTCGTCCCCGACAGGAAGGTCATGTCCCCGAAAAGCCACCAATCCCCTGCGTACTTCAAGTAACCCCCCTGATTGAACTCCTCAAATTAAATGTGAAGTTATGTTGGAAAAACATTTGTTTTTGGTAAGAAAAGCTCCCCCTGGTGGTTAAAATATGACATAAACAGCTCAGATCTCCTCCACTACATTCATCGGCACCAAATTTGGACCAAATCGGACCATCAGTTGACAAATGAGGAGAAAGCTGGGGATGAATCTCCCCCTAGTGGCCGAGACACGCAACTCACTTTTTACCAAAATCCACCCAGTTCTTCCTCGCTCTGAGGTCCGTGGGGGAACGAAACGGAGACGATCCATGAGATCGTTTCCGGGTCATGGCGATGACCTTTCAGGGACACACTCTCCGCCTCACTCTCGCCCACAGGAGACTCGGCTGAGCGTTCCGGTGGGCGAAGGTGAAGAAGAAGGATGGTGAGGATGGTGAGGATGAGGTTAGAGCCCAAAGCGGAGGACTGAAGGGGAGGAGCCAACAGAGCGTTCCTGTGAAGGTTTCAGGAAGTGACCCGCAGGAGAGGAAGCAGGAGGACGGACCCGATCAAGAAAGTTGAAGTTGAGAAAGTTAACCCTGAGGTCCAATGGACTCTTCCTCTACGGTTCCACCAGGTTTATAAACTGACCGTGATCAACATGTGATGCATTTTAACAACAAATAAACAATCTATAAGGTGAATGATGACATAATGTGAAGATGAAAGGTCCATTCAGCCGGGTTTGATTCAGAGTTCTGACAGGAGATATCTCCCGGCGCCTTGTTGTCGGGTTTGCAGACTTTCTTAACGTTGTTGTGTTTATCAGAGAAAAGAGTTTGCAAAAGAACAGAAGAAGGTTGAACGGCAGCATAAACGGGCCAGGACCAGAACCTTCACCTATTTCAGTACAGTAGAACCTCCCAGGGTTCAGCTGGAAGATTCTGTGGCACCGAATGACCCTGTTTATGTACTGAACTGATGAACTGTCCAGCCCGGTTACGTGCCGTCAGAAGCTGTAGAAAATGACCCGTTTGAACTTAGATCCTGTCGAGCGGAACCACATAGAACCACTTATTCAAGCTACTAAAGGCCCACGGACCGACGTTCAGGCAGGAAGTCTTCAACCATCCACTAAAAACCTGCTCAAGGAAATAAAGGGAACCTTCTATCACCGGTCCGACCCCGGGTCGGTGGAATCTCCGGGTTCTGGGTCGGTCCAGGAAGCTGAGGAAACTGTGGATCAGTTCCAGCTGCTTTGGTTCTGATGAAGGCGCCTCCAGGTGGACAGGAGAGGCAACCGAAGGACAACACCCAGAAAGGTTCTGGTTCTGCGGGTGGAGGCCATAGACCCTTTTCTCTCTCCTCATCCTTCCCAACTGATTCTTCTCCAGTTCTGCTGGTGTCCTTGCCTCTACCGGTACCATGATGTGGTACCTGCAGCCCATTCAAGTGGACTAGATGGTCCAGCTTCTCCAGGATGGAACATCCATACGTGCTTCACTAGAAGGTCTGCTGTGTCTCTAAGAACAGTCTGAGGACCCGGGAGGAGGTATCAGGAGTCGGGCCGGTACACCAGGAGAGCTAGTCAGGACCATATAAGGACATGAACCCAGTAGCAGGACCGGTATCAGCTCCTCAGTGCTGATACCGAGCAGGAGGAGCTCTGCCAGATCTCTACAAGATGACCTCCAGCAGCTACTGGTGTGATGGTTCTGAACAAACTGTCACTGTGGACAAGGCCCACCCTCATGTGGTCAGAGTGTGCAGCCGGCTCCTTGTGGATGAAGGTCTTGATGCCACTGACTGGTCCTCAGGTTCTCAAGTAGAACCACAGAAGGTCCATGAGTTCACTGATGTTCTGATCCAGGTCTGGGAAGGGACCCTGCAGGAAAACATCTATCTTATCAGGACCAGGTCCAGATGTTGTCAGGAGGGCTTTCAGGCACGTGGGGGTCAAAGGTCAAACCTACTACTGATACACAATGTGAGTTGGTGTGATAAAATTCACTCCAGTTGGATCAGAACCTGTGATTTCAATTTGACACTGTGATTCTGGGTCTGATCTAGAATCAATCAAGTCCTCAGCGGGTTCATAGTTCTGGACCGTTCTGACCTCACTTTACTCTCAATCAGCGACACACTGTAGATCAGGAGGAGGTTCATTGGGGGAGGTCCGGTCTGTGGTTCTGATGTTTCCGAGCAGTGTGGTCTATAACTCTATACAGTATTAATCCGGACTCAAGATCAAACCCGTCATTTTTCTACAGTGATTTTTTTGTCAGAATTTGTGGAGAAGAAAGAAGGAATAAGTCGGTACCGCTTTTCCTCTGTCGTCGTCCCAGTAGGTCCGTCATATGACCACGGAACCGCTTCGTCTCCTCCTCGCTGGCAAAGTTCAGACCCACTTGACACATCTGTGAACACGACGGAGAGAAATCATTATCAGAACAACGAACGTAAGAGGGGGCAGCTACCGGTCCCGTCATCTACCGTCCTGCTGACCCAGCAGCAAGGACGTTTGGGCCTCATAGAAAGACGGACTCAGAACCGGGAGTTCTGCACACATGATGGAAAGAACCTCCGACATCCCGTCTTCCGAGCTCCTTCTTGAGCCAAAACCGTCCTGCTGCTCACAGGCCGCCGCCCCCAGTCTCCTGTGTGGACTGAAACCTTTCAGAACCAACTGGGTTGGGTTCTCAGAACCTTTGTCGATGAATCAATGGAATGTCTGTGGGTAACATCAGGTTTCCAGCTGCACCTTCATTAATACTCAGAAATGACAAACAGCAGAACTATCGGACCCGTCTGCGGGCCGACCCACAGAACGGATCAGAGAATCGGAGGAAACTCACGTCTCCAGCGAATGAGATGAAGAACGGGCGGAGGAGGGAGATGCTGAAGCCGTTGTACAGCTCCTGTTCAAACATCATCTTACCGTCCTGTGGAGAATCAGAACAACAACGGTTAACGGGCCTCAAAGGTTCAGTGAGGTTCCAGGGTTGACCCACGTCGGACCCCCTTAGCTGGAGACTTTCTAGTGGCCCCCGTGAGTCAAAGTAAGCGAGGGAAGGTTAGCTGTGAAGGAGTCGCCGAGCCGGCCCAGATCTAGCAGTGGTGCACCGGTGGACCCTGACCCGCTGGGACCCTCCTTTCCTCCCTCTATTTGAAAAAAACCTGGGCGGACTGCGACGACCCTTCTAACTCTCAGAGGTTTCACGAGTCGGGAAACCACTGCTTCGTACTTTACCGTAA
>VRLP01007535.1:0-21313 GCA_009660295.1 Lophius piscatorius | reverse complement strand
ATCCACAAAGACACAATGCAGCTCCTTCTGACCATCTCTAAACTTCTCCATCAGCTCCTTCTGACCTTCTCTAAACTTCTCCATCAGCTCCTTCTGACCCCTAAACTTCTCCATCAGCTCCTTCTGACCCCTAAACTTCTCCATCAGCTCCTTCTGACCCCTAAACTTGTCCATCAGCTCCTCTGTACCAACATGTATGAATTAAGAGCCTTGCCTCTAAGTGATTCCGCCGCTCAGCCACCATCCTCTCGTCTCTGTTTCCAAAAAGCTTCTTTGGAGGGAACTCCAGAGCTGCCAGCTGGAACAGAAGGACATCGTCAAGTCACCTGATGCTGCACGAGTCCAAAAGAAACTTCGTAGATGATTCTATCGGGTCGAGCCCCCTCCCCAACCCCTACCTCTGGATATTTTAATTTGAGGCTCTTTTGCATCTCCAGGAAGCGACTGTAGCGTCTGAAGACAGTCCACACCTCCTCCATTACAGTGATCTGACGGAAGAGAAAGGGATAAAAAGATTTAAACCTAAACACCCCTTCATCCTGAGAACACTGTCACCTTAAGAACCACAACCAGAACATTATGGCTAGAGCGGGCCTCAAACTCTATGATAGAGTATGTTTGTATACTTCTTCTGTATATTGATCAGTGGAAACCAATTGATGCTCAAACAGTGGAATAAAACCACCAGTTTGATATTGTGCAGGTCCAACTGATGCTACCAGTGCAGTTCTGTCATGTCACCGACACCTTTCCATCAGAACCAGCCTGAATGTTTTCAGCAGTTTGTGCTGAAGGGGACCTTCTAAGGGGATATGCTATTACAAGCCTTGGACAACCCGGACCCTGACACCAGGTGACCTTGAACCACTTTGGTACCGGAGAGGCTCTAACCCAGTCGCCTCGCCGTCATGATCGGGCCCTTGTCAAAGTTCTTAAGCCCTTATGCTCGCCCATGTTTCCTACCCAATAGTACTTGTTTACCGGCCCAGAATATTAATTCTACGTTCTACAGTGAGACACTTGACTCCAGTTTCAAACAGAACCAGAAGAAAGATGAGCTCACCTTCACCTCGAACTCAAAGTGCTCGTCTTTCCCCTGCCCGCGGAGGACGTAACGAGGAATGCTAATTTTAACGGGCTCCTGACGGCCGGCAGAACTCGCCCCGGACGGACGAGAGACCAGGTGCTGTAGGGAGGGAGGGGGGCGGGGGGGTCACCAGGAGAGAAGACATGACACAGGTGTGGAGACTATAGACTTGACATGCAAAAAACAAAACAGTCGGTTGTCCATCAATTCCAAAAGTTGAATAAAAGCAGACATTAAGAATTATATTATAAAGCTTTATTTCCGATTAAACACGCCCGGTTTACAATCATAAGAGTCCGACGTTAGCGACATTACATAAGAATAATAAATCCACACGATATAATAGCCTCACTAGTCATCAGACAACAATCCTTCAAAGTGCAGCAGCAAAAGATTTTTGGACCAAACTGTGCAATTAAGTTGACAATAACGTCCCTCTGAACCACGAAAGACCAAAAAAACTAATATTTATTGACAAGAATCGTAAGCGAGACTTAATAAAATAGATGAATTCATTTCCCTTCATTCACTCGCCGCCATTAAACATGGCCGACAGAAATGAGGAGAGATTGCAGTTAAACTCCGGCGCGGTCTGGTTGCCCGGGAGACCGTCTTCAGGACAAAACAGTTCATTACATGTGACTAGGGTCTAAAATGTTTAAAAATATTTTAAAAATACTTTCAGATCTTCGTTTTCACGACGGTGAAAATCTTCGTCTTACATCTCTGAAAAAATGGCAGCAGCTTCAACACGTCCTAAAATAAATAAAGCGTCTGGTTGTTGGTGACTTTGAACTGGTGTGTCTCTCAGGAAGAGAGATGGTTAATCAGGACCACGGCCTCGGAGGTGCAACCAAAAGATAACTTCCAGGAGTCCGACTGTCCACTGTGCCGAGAGACGGACGGCTGGTCTGCCGAGCCTCGCCTGGACGCCGTCCCCTTCTCTGGAGTTTGCGACTTGCTGGTTGTGAAGGCGATGTCGACCACCAGCCACTTCTCTCTCCGCCTCACAAGCAGGCATCGGATCTCTGAGCGCCTGCGCAGTTCAAGCCCCTGGAACTGGGACTGAGCGGGGACCAGACTGGAGTGGCGCGGCACCGGGTGAAAGACGCCGTCCTCGCGGAGAAGAACCACGTGAGTGTCCGTCAGGAGGAATTGATAAATGGCGCTAGGGTAAACGCGGGTGGAGTTCATGACCTGGACGCTGGTGTAGAGAAGAGGACAAATGTTTGCCAGGGAGGGTTTGTCGGGACCGTCCATGTTCCCGTGGACGATGTAGAGCAGGTCTGCCAGGACTCGCTTAAACCTGGAAGTGACGAGGAGACCGTTGTCCAGGATGATGTCTGGAACGCTGGATGTCCAATCCAGAGAGAGGAGCATGAGGTCACCAGAGAGCAGTGGGTGATCTTCAGTGCCGCCAGAGAACCTTTCAGGAGAAATGGCCTTCAGGAGTGCCTTGCAGAACTCCTGGGTAAGCTCTTTGCTGTGGGTAAAGACCGCCAAGACCGTGTCCTCCGCGCAGCCAGTTAGCCGCACGTGTTGCCCCGCCAAGCTAATCTGGACTAGCTTGATTTCCATGAGATTGAAATGGTGAAAAATGGCGAAGCTGTCGTTTGCGTCACTCGACAAAACTGTCATGTCATTGTCCGATAACAGCAGGCATCCGGGCTCTGGGACCGGATGCCTGCGGTTGGCGATTCGGAGCCAGAAGACGCTCAAAAGTTTGTCGGCTCTCTTTCGAGGAGCCAGAGACTCCAGCTTCTCTAGCATCTTCGGGGACGACTGTAGCTGAGACAAGTCCGGCGGCAGCTGGACCAGCCTCTGATGAAACACTTCAGGACATTTGTTTTTGACAGACAACACGGAGCCTTCAGGCCATCCTGAGACGCCCGGGATCACTGGCTGGCTAAAGTTCTGGGCCGGACTAAAGTTCTGGGGCGGACTTAAGGTGCAATCCTTTGGCAGATCAACTGAAACCACTTTGCTTTCAGCGAGGAAGCAGGGCTTTGGCGTTGGACCGAGCGGCAGTCGATGAATCAACGGCAGCCCTTTGGACATGCTGGTCACATACTGAAAGAGTACGACCTTTAGGTCCCCCACTCGTACGTTTCGAATGATGTCCCGGGTGTCCTGGAGCCTTTGACCTGCATCGTTGTATGCGTCTGATAGACTTCTAGTAAAATAGCCTAAATCATAGCCTGCGATGGCGGCTGCTTTCTCAGCCTCTGGGACTGTCTGTCGTTTTATTTGACCATTAAGGGTTTCCTTGGAGAACACAGCCTTGACTTCCCCTCCTCGTACATTCTGAATGATGTCACGTGTGTCCTGTAGCTTTTGACCAGCATCTTTGTACACGTCAGACAGCTTTTGAGTAAAATAGCCCAAGTTGTAGCCCCTGTTGGTGGCGCCCGTCCCGTCTCCTGTGACTGCGTCACGTTTTATTGGACCATTAACAACTTCCTTCGACTCCTGCTTGAAATCCATGTCTCCACTGACAGAGGTCATCGGCTTTGAGGACTGATCATTGGAAAGGTCATCTTCTACTATTCCTGCTGCTGTTGGAGCTCTAGCTTCTCCCCATAGGTGAGGGCCTCCATTTACCAGCAACTCCATGACCTCATCTCCGACCTTCTTGTCGTCAGAGACGCAGAAGGTTGAACCGCTTCTTCTTTGATGGGCAACGTTTTTGCTCTCATCAAATCTGTCACTGGTGTTTGCTGAGGTAGCACAAATCTCATGTGGTCCAGTATCACCAGCAGCGTGGGGAGTATTCACCCCCGCTTGGGAGCGTTTGGGAGTGGGCGTCTCCTCTTTTTGGACTTCAGCTATGGACTGTAGTTTCTCTTCAGTGTGAGGTTTCAAGGAGCCAGTCTCCGGTTCTTCAGACATGTTCTCTCGGACGTGAGCGGCCTCGAGATCCGGGGACGGCAGGATGTTAGACCACAGCCCATAGGCGCTCTGTGTGCACAAGGGGGGAGTCCATGACTACATCGTCAGGCAGTGAAGGGTCTTGGAATTAAGTCCTTGATCCAAACCAAGGAGAATTACAGCTCCTCCATCACCAGGTGAACAAGCGGGTTTTTAAGTGATTCCAAATTAACAGTGCAAGGAGGGTTTTTCATGCAAATTAGGATGACAGGTGTAGAAAAACATGCAAGGAAGCATTGGCCGAGCCCCCGTTTGAGACTTATGGCTAAAATGTTGCATTTTCAATCTTTTGAGTCATTTTGTTTACTGGTCCTAAAGATACAAATGAGCTTCCTGTCCTAAGTTCTTCCAAAAACAAGGAAAGAAAAGAAAATATAATCTGTATAATTTTTCTCTGTACACAGATATTACACAAGGCCCTTCTCTTTGCTGCCTTGCTTTATTTACAATGAATGACCACAAAGCTGCATAACGCCACTATTAACTCTTAACGCTCTCTGTAAAGACAATAATGATGGCCTAAGGGGTTTCTACCTGAGGAGGCAGTAACAGATGTGAGCCGGACATCTGTATAAACACAAGTTAAAAATCAACAGGAAGGGGCTCAACGTGGTCGGTGTAGTTTTAAGAATCTTTATGGGATTGTTTTTCATGCATATGGAATTCCTGCGTTCGTAGAGACGCAGCAGAGTTAAGGATTTTCTAATGATTGATGGCTAAATTGTCCCAACGCCAGAGCAGAATAAGGCCTTACCTCGTATTTAAGCCTCCTTGGATTAATGTTGTGCAGCTTTTCATCATCCTGAAAAGAGCAGAACTCCACATCAGTATTAATAAGAGTTGAATACATCGGAAAAAGAACAACAGTCGTCGTTTTTCAAATCAATCAAACCGGCCCGCAGAAACATCAATCGACGATTATCAACTTATACATCAGGATTACGGGACAAATGATAGGAAACCGGATAAATTAAACCCAGAGGGAGGAGGACCCGATCCAGTAATGGGATCGTGGACCCACAGCCGTTATTTGGGGGGGGCTCATGCAGATTAGCAGGCGGGGGACGGGTTCTGAGTGGGACAAAAGGGGAGCAGAGAGGGATTCCTGGTCTTACCTCGTCGGTTAATCTAACAGAGCTACAGTCGCTAGCTTCTTCCTCCTCCTCCTCCTGCGGGGTTAAAGAGCTGCGTATCAGTTCTGCTCAGACATAATGGACCTGGACTTCTTTGGTCACACTTTCACTTGATTGAATCGGAGTTTTTATATAAAGAATTTAAAGGTTTTAGTATTTAAAATGAATAAAACAATAAGCCTTTTGGAGGAGTGAGGTCTCAATGTAGGGAGGCGCCCTCTTGAAATCGGTCCATTAATGATGCCTTTGATATTTTCTGGGGGGGAAACGGGGGCTCGGCGGGCTGAACAGAGACGATGAAGTGGAAAGCGGCAGGAGACGAGCGGCTGCAAACGTAGGGTTCTGTTGTACCTTGGTGAAAGTTTGCGCTTTCTTAGTGCTTTTTTTCCCCGGTAGTTTCCAGTTTGACAGATTGTTGCTGCTGCTAAAGTTAGCGTTGCGTGTTTCCAAGTAAGGATCGATTAAGCAATCATGGTTTTCACTAAAAATGGGTTATCTACGGATAAAAGAGATGGAACTGATAACCGGAGCCAGCAAATACACTCAATCGAGCAAATTAACATTAGAGAATACTTTTTTCTTTTCTACCTTTCCCGCTAACATTTGCTCAACTCTTTTCTTGGTTAGCTTCAGATTTAGAAACCTTTCGTCCGGCGAAAACAGATACAGTGTCATATAATGACTGGGATCTAAGGGTGACAGTGACGTTGCTCCACACGGATGGAGGTCAGACAGAAATGTTTGAATGGACAGCTCCGAGCTAACCGGCTAAAAACAGCGGATAGCGTAATAGCATCAGTGAAGACACTTCTCTGCTGTTATACATTGAACAAACCACTGACAGTTCGAGTTTTACTTTGATACACTTCCGTTTTCAGAGGCGGAACCCAGACAATCTTGTCGTAAAATGACTCTGAAGTGTCGGTCGATGGCGCTCACAGAGCGCAGGTCCGTTCTTACCCTCAAGGATTCACAGGACTGAGACGGATCCGTGTTGCCGCCGTTGAGAAGATTCATCTTGCGTAGCCGTCGCTGGACTTCCTCTTCGATGTAGGCGTTGATCCTGGTTGACAGTGATGAAGAGGACAAAGTCAGCGACGGGTGACGGAGCCTCTGGCTCAGCGGCGGGGGTTTAAACGGAATCAAAGCGGCGGCGGAGCTCTCGGAGGCGTACCTGTCGTCTGACAGCGGCAGCAGTGGGTTCAGACTCTGGATGTGGCCGACCGGCGAGCTGCAGTGAGGCGACTTCTCGTCGTTACTGACGGAGTGAGTCCGGTTCTCCTCGCCTTCACTGATCCTCTGTCTTAACTTCTGGATCTCCCGTTCCACTCTGGAAAGGGACAAAAACACACAAGGCCATGAGGAGGAGTTGGTGGTTGTAATGTTATGGCCGACGGGCGTATGAACCGGTTCTGACCTCTGCTGGTCCAGTTCGGTCCCGGCCCTCATGTTCCTGCCGACTGGGTTCTTGTGTCTCTGCTCCTCCGTGTCTGGATCCACGGGGACGCGGCGCCTCAGAGCCGAGTGCCTCCTCTCCAGCCGGGTCACCGCCTGCTCCATCGCCTCCCTCTGCTGCTTCTCCTTTGACTCCAGGATCTCCTTCTCCTTCCTCCTCACCTTCTCCTCCTGCCGCGCCACATTGGCCGTGAACTCGTAGGTCTCCTGCAGCTGCTGGAGCTGCTGAGCATTTTGCCAGTGGAGGTTCAGTTTCTCCTCTTTGTCCTCCAGCTCCTTCTCCACCTGGTAGAGCGTGTTGTCCAGGCCCGGCCGGCTCTCACAGTTCCCGTTGCTCCCTCCGCCGCTCCTCTCCAGCGACTCCAGCGCTCTCTGTTTCTCCTCGGCCACCGCGGGGAGGACGCCATTGGCCACGTGGGCAAGCTGACGCTCCTTGAACTGGAGTCTGTGCTCCGCCTGTTTGATCAGCTGCTCCTCCTGGGAGACGGCCGTGGCTTCCTGCGCCCCCTTCTCCTGCTCCTCCTTGAGCTGGTTCTGTCTATCTTTGAGGCCGCGGGCGAGGAGCAGCAGTGCGCCACGTTCAGCCGCAACCTCCTTCTCCAGGCGCTCTCTCTGGTGCTGGAGCCCCTCCTCCAACTGGCCCAGCTCCTTCACCTGAGCCTCCTTGAAGTTTATGTACCGAGCCTGAGCAGATCTCGCCTCCTCGCCGGTGTCCTCCACTCCTGGCCGCTGGCCGGCCTCTTTGGCTCGGAGGAGTTCTTCTCTGATTTCAGCCAGAGCTCGACTTTCCTCCTCCAAGCGGCGGTTGTCCTCTGGGGTCAACAGGGTGGTGGCCGCCTCATGTTTCTCTCTCAGCTGCTCCTCCAGCCTCCCCACCAGACTCAGCTGCTCCCGTTCCTGCTCCTCCAGCCGTCGTTTCTCGGTCTCGAGGCGAACCTTCTGCTCCTCGCGTTCCCTTTTCAGCCTCTCCAGCTCGCGGTAGATCTCGGCCTGCTCTGCGGCCTCCTGTTGCCGTCGCTGCTCCTGCTCCTCCTCTGCCTCCTGGTGATGCTGGAGGCCCACCCCATGGATATCTAAGCGTCTCTCCTCCTCAAAGCGCTCTTTCTCGGCCAGGAAGTCTTGTAGGCGGCTCTCGATGTCCTGGCTGCGGCGGCGGAGGTTCTCCTCCTGATGGAGGATCCGCTGCTGCACCTCCTCAGACTCCTTCCGCTGACTCTCCACCTCCTGCTGCAGCCGCTCCAGCTCGGTCTTCTCGCTCTGGTGCTTAGCCTCCATCTCTTTGATCAGCCTCCTGCAGCAAAGACAGAAACAGGTGCAGTGACCTTTGACCCCACTGACTCCAGAAGTATCTAAGATCTCCCATCAGGTCCGTCGGCCCTCAGCAGACGGCGTCAGAGACTAGAAGCTTCTAGGGCTGTGAAAAAGTGTTGGACCCCAGATTTCTACCACCTTGCCCCTCAGAATTAGGGGGAGACCCAGGTTCTGGTCCGTAACTTAGCAACCATCAGTCCAACTGTGTTTACATTTATCCCTGATCCTAGAACAGACTGATGACCTCATAGAAACAGTCAGGTTGGGTCAGTATGGGATCTGATCCTAGAACAGACCGCTGACCTCATAGAAACAGTTAGGTTGAGTCACTATGGGATCTGATCCCAGAACAGACTGATGACCTCATAGAAACAGTCAGGTTGAGTCAGTATGGGATCTGATCCTAGAACAGACTGCTGACCTCATAGAAACAGTCAGGTTGGGTCAGTATGGACTGTTGAGATTATTAATGAGTCATATTTAGTGGGAGGAGTTGATTGATACAGGGTGGTTGCCGGTACAATGCAGGGGACTGGGGTCTTCACGGGGGATAAAACTAGTTTGAGATAAGATGGAATCTCACCTTTTCAGCTCCAGTTTTTCCAGCTCTTCTCGCTGCTGTCTCTCGAACTCCAGCCTGGAAACACAGAAACACCGTCACCTTCCTTCCCCCCCCCCCCCTCCTCCTCCTCCTCCTCCTCCTCCTCCTCCCTCACAGACAACAGAAGCGGCTGACAAACAGCGAAAGCGACAGCCGACACACAAGACAAGGTTTTCGGATGAGATGCCAGGGCGACGTGGACGTTAAAAACACGGAGGCAGAAGCGGCGAGGTGGCGTGCAAAATGATGAAGAGAAACAAGCAACGATGGATGGGGTTAAGAAACGGGACATGTGAGACAGGTGTGTGTTTTTAGGTGTGAGACAGGAAGTGGACGGCTGTGTCTACCTGAGGAGGAGCGGGCCCTTCTGAGTGAGGAGACTGTCGAGGAGACGGGGTTGAGACGATTAATGCTTTAGACAGACGACAAGAACTCTACGGCTCTTCTTCAGCTGCGGGAGAGGAAGGACGGCTTCGTCCTCTAGGGGGCGACGTGACGGACGTCCCTCTCTGATCAACCGAGTGTTTCTGAGCTCCTCCGTAAAACATTCTGATTACCTCCTCACGCTTTTCTTTTTTTAAACGTGCATCAGCGATCAGGGGTGTGTACCAGTGTGTACCAGTGTGTACTTTGTTGCCATGGCGACGCCAGAAGTCAATATGCCGTCTTTGTTTTTTTCCCTGAAGCAGGACTTATGAACCCGGTCTGCTCGTAGCTTTGGGTTCTGTGTTCGTTGGTGTCGGCGTCACATTTCATCTGTTGTTTTCAGCGCGTCCATTAAGGTTTCAGCAGAAGTCACATGACCGCACCACCCAGATGTTAACGCAAAGGATGAAGACGACAAAGAAACTTCTTTCTAATCTAACAAAAACAAAAAATCACATTTCTGCTACAAGTGAGCAGATCGGGCAACAAAGATGAAAACTGAGGCTAAGAACCGGATAAGATGAAGAAGATAAAGATGAAGAAGAAGAAGATAAAGATGAAGAAGATAAAGATAAAGATGAAGACAAAGATAAAGATGAAGACGAAAAAGATAAGGATGAAGAAGATAAAGATAAAGATGAAGAAGATAAAGAAGATAAAGATAAAGATGAAGAAGAAGAAGAAAAAGATAACGATGAAGAAAAAGATAACGATGATGAAGAAGAAAAAGATAACGATGATGAAGAAGAAAAAGATAACGATGATGAAGAAGAAAAAGATGAAGAAGATAAAGATAAAGATGAAGACAAAAAAGATAAAGATGAAGACAAAAAAGATAAGGATGAAGAAGATAAAGATGAAGAAGAAGAAAAAGATAACGATGATGAAGAAAAAGATAAAGACGAAGATTAAAAAGATAAAGATGAAGAAGATAAAGATAAAGATGAAGAAGATAAAGATAAAGATGAAGAAGATAAAGATAAAGATGAAGAAGATAAAGATAAAGATGAAGACGAAAAAGATAAAGATGAAGAAGATAAAGATAAAGATGATAAAGATAAAGATGAAAAAGATCAAAATAAAGATGAAGAAGAAGATAAAGATGAAGAAAAAAGATTAAGATAAAGAAGATAAAGATAAAGATGAAGACAAAGATAAAGATGAAGACGAAAAAGATAAGGATGAAGAAGATAAAGATAAAGATGAAGAAGATAAAGATAAGGAAGAAGAAGAAAAAGATAAGGATGAAGAAGATAAAGATAAAGATGAAGATAAAGATAAAGATAAAGATGAAGAAGAAAAAGATAACGATGATGAAGAAAAAGATAACGATGATGAAGAAAAAGATAACGATGATGAAGAAGAAAAAGATGAAGATTAAAAAGATAAAGATGATAAAGATGAAGAAGATAAAGATAAAGATGATAAAGATAAAGATGAAAAAGATCAAAATAAAGATGAAGAAGAAGATAAAGATGAAGAAAAAAGATTAAGATAAAGAAGATAAAGATAAAGAAAGATGAAGATGAAGAAGAAAAAGATAAAGATGAAGAAAAAGATAAAGACGAAGATGAATAAGAAAAAGATGAAGACAAAAAAGATAAAGATGAAGAAGAAAAAGATATAGACGAAGATGAAGAAGAAAAAGAAGAAAAGAAAAGAAAAGAAAAAGAAGAAGAAAAGAGTCTGTATTTTCTTCTGTCGCCCCCTAGTGTCAGAGGAGAAAAGTAAAAGAGCGGTGTGTTTGTAGGGCATGAATCTGGTTGGTCTGCTTTTCTATTCTAGATTATTCTAGTTTATTCATTCACTGTAAAACTTAAACTTAGCTTAAACTTGTAGCCTTACTGCAAAAATGACTACTTACTAGTAATTTTACTACAAAAATGGAATCAAATATTTTTTTAGTCTACTTCATTTAATAAAGTCTAAACAGTTGAAGTAATCTTTTTGAGTTAATCCAACAATTCTTCTTTTTTACAGTGTAGTGGTCATTTCTATATCATTTCTTTTTACAGCGCACGATTATTTAGTTTTTGCGACTTTACCTTTAAAAAGGTTCGCCGCTGGTTTTGTTCTTTCCGTGGGTTTTATTCAGGAAGAAGGAAAAGGCTGGATCACTGCAGGGTCACTGCAGAACTGACCAGGAACGTTTGTTTAAGGGTGGGGGGAATAAACCTGAAGAGGGGGAGGGGGGGGGGGGGGGGGCGGATCAACACAGGCAGCTGCTGGGGGGGGGTCCGTCCGCAGACACTCACCCGGGGTTGTAGAGCATCACGGTGGACAGGTTCTCACAGGATTTGGAGAGGTCCGTCATGGAGAGGCTGAGTGACGACAGCAGGCCACTCTGAGGAGGAGGAGGAGGAGGAGGAGGAGGGCGGTAGAAGACAGAGGGTTAGAGGGTCATGGGTTGACTAGTTATGATCAAGAGATTGAAGCAGCAGGTTATACTGATGTTTCACCACGTCATCTTCCTCAGTCTCAAGCCCCCCCATCAGAACCCCCCCCCTCCTCCTCCTCCTCCTCACCTTCCGTTTCTCCCGCAGCTTGGCCGCTTCCTTTGGATGGTTGAACCGAAACATGTTGGTCCTACCGAGCAGAATCACCGCACCTGGAGCAGAGCATGCAGCAGACGGTCACAGCTGCGCAGACGGCCAAACGCAGTCAGGGCGCTAACACAGACCAGATGTCTCACCTTGGTTGAGCTGCGCCGGCGCCGTCACCTGAACGCCGTTTACCGAACACTGAGCCCCGTCGATGGGAACCAGGGTCACTTTGGCGTTCTGGTTCTCAATCATGCAGTGTTCGCTCTCCAGGTCCAGACCGTGTAGGACTGCAGGAGGACAAATCCACAAAGACAAAGACCGCGAGTTATACCGACCCGCCCCTTTCCTGGATCACTTCCTGTTTGGAAGAATCCATCCAGTTGTTCCTCGCACTGAGGTCCATGTGGGAATTCAATTTTGAGAAGGATCCACGAAGCAGTTTTGGAATTATGTTGGAAAAAGTGTGTTTACCCCCCTAGAGAGTAAAATACAAAACTATCGGAGTAAAAGATGATATTTACAAGACAGACCTCCTGGAGACGATCCATCAGAACCACATTTGGACTGAATGGGACCAACAGGTGAGAAATGATCACTCGAAAGCTTTTGCCGGTAAAGTCCCCCCCTCACAATGGAAATATACAACCGACCTTTTCCCAACCTCACTCCAGTTCCATTTTTGGACTTTAGTATTTCGAGGCCCAAATTAAGAGTTCAGAACCCCGAATGTGAAAAAAGATGGGGTCCAAACTCACTGATGTCCTGCTCTGAGGACGCGTCCTCTCGACCCACGTACGTCCGGCCCTCCTGAGGGGAGAGACAAAAAACCATCACAGACAGGAAGTTCACACAGCGCGGCAGGATGTGCAGCCGACGCCCAAGCTCCCAATCTGAGAGGAGGTGGGTCCGGTTCTGACCTTCAGGTGGTACAGGATGATGCCGGTGCTGAGGAGGTCGTCGTCGATGCCGATGAGGTGAGGGAGCTCGGAGTCCAACACCACGCCTATGCCCTCCTTCCTCAGAGCCAGCGTCTCCTCCTGCAGACGCAGACATTCAACTTTCCTTCCAACAGCCTCGCCTCCACTTTTCCCCTCAGAGAAAACATGTGTGGGTCGTCAGAACCTACCTTGAGAATGTTCTGGGTCTCGTTCCACTTGTTGGTCCATTCCTTGGTCAGCTCCAGGACCTGCGAGCAAACAGCGCCGATCAACGGATTACTTTCCCGACTCCGTCGAACCTTCAAACAAACCCTGACGGCGATGAGGTCATAGCTTCCTTTGTCTCTGTGATGATGTCACCGTGATGATGTCATCACTTCGACCTCCTCCTAGACTTTGGAACCTTGTGTATCTTTAGGGGTTCAGGATAACGAGGCACCTCTGGATCCAGTGGTAGAACGTCACGGCTAGAACGCTAAGCTCCGCCTCTACGCAAGATTTAATCACCATAACTTAAAGAAGTTAAGTTGAAGGTAAATAAATAGTTAAATACATAATAAAATAATATTTATATAAAGTGACAATAATAATGATAAATATATACATAATAATAATAATAATAAATAAATAGAATTATGATGATAATAATAAATCAATTATTATTACTATTAATAATAATAAATAAATACATTGATGATAATAAATAAAATATTATTATTATTACTAATAATAAATAATACAATGATAATAATAATAAATACAAAATTAGTAATAACAATATTGAAAATAATAAAGTGATGACGATAATAATTAAATAAAATATTATTATTATTGTTACTAATGTTAAATAATACGATAATAAATAAAATATTATTATTATTTATAATAACAAATAAATACAATGATGATAATAATAATAATAAATACAATATTAGTAATAATAATGATAATAATAATAAATAAAGTGATGACGATGATAATAATTAAATAAAATATTATTATTATTGGTAGAAGTAATAATAATAAATAATAATAAATACAATAATAAATATATACAATATTAGTAATAATAAAAACAATAATAGTGATAATAATAAATACAATGATGATTATAAATAAATAAGTAAATAATGAATAGAGATGAAGTTAAGATAATAGTTTTAACTTCACCTAAAAATCCTGGGCGACCAAGGAGGGAATGTTTTTGCCAGCATTCCATGTTTGGTCTTACTGTTATCTCTTCTTCTGTTAACTCAAGAAGCTAGGAACGTATTGTGATAAATAGGAACGATCCATCAGATTGTGGCGGTGACCCAGAACCCAGTTTGGACCGGAGATTCTTTCAGGAACTCTTTACCGCTGCGTGTCAGACTCCTTACAGGATGTAAGAGTCCGATCTGGATCCAACTAATTATCCTACATAAATTCTTTGTGGTTAGGACAGTTGAAGTGTGTGTGTGTGTGTGTGTGTGTGTGTGTGTGTGAGTGAATGACATCATCGGTGAACATCGGACTCACCCTGGCTTCATTCTGGTGAAGCTTCTCCTCCATACTCAGAGCCGTGGGCGAATCCAGGAGAGCAATCTGTCAATCAAAGACAAGCATGTTTGTTTTTTTTACAAAAGGTCGCTGGTTCTGGAACTTATTACACTAGTAATGATAACGGGGCGAGAGAGCCTAAATGTCAGCTATCGGACTGGTGAGAGCAGATGATTGGGTTTTGATGGCGACCCGCTCGGACCCAAGGTCATGCAGCGTCAAATCATCAGTGTGGAGACGCAAAGAGGGAGGAACACAGTCCACCAGGGGGCAGTAACTATTATATACTGGAATAGCATGTAGAAAAAGGCTTTTGAAGAAGAATTTGCTATGCTATTGGCCTTGATCTCATGCTATATGTCTTTTGCTATGCTATTAGCCTTGTTGTTACACTATTATATAGGCCGGTTCTGAAACTCCTTACCTGGTTGCCCTGAATCAGCAGCGCTTTAAGTCGGGCGATTTCGGCCCGCAGTTCTCTGATCAGCCGCACGTTGCCGTCCTCGTTGATGGTGGGCTTGTTGATGATGTTCTTGGCCCGGTTGGCGTACCTCAGGGTGCTCAGCGTCTCGCCGTAGTTCACGTCAGCGGGGGAAACGGCTGCGATGAAAGAGTTTGAGCGTGAAACACAATTTCTAGAAGTCGGGCCTGAAGAAGTGCGGGTCAATGTTCTGTCTCCTCACTGGCGATCATGATGGTCTTGGAGTTGCCGCCCAGGCTGTCCTTCAGCAACCATGTGAGCACCGAGTCTCTGTAAGGGACGAACACCGACTTCTTCTTCAGGTTGGTGTTGGCTCCGTCCTGGGACATGTCAGCTGTACACAAACAGAACCGTCAGCCGCGAGAAGCCCACTCCAGGTGGGTCGGAAACAGGGCGCCGTGGTGCGTGTCTGACCCAGAGAGGAGATGACGTTCCCGAGGGTGACCAGGGACTTATTGATATTTCCTCCTTCTTTCAGTCGGACGCCGGTCGCGCCGGTGGCGTCGGCTCGCTCGCTGCCGGCCAGATCCACCAGGTGGATCTTACTGATCGTCTCGCTGGGCATCTCCGCGTCAAACTTAGCCTGAAAGAAACAGAAAGCTGCTTCACTGAAAGCTGAAGGTGTGAATAAGACGCAGCATCAGACGCATCATCTGGGGCAGGTTTAGCAAACTCTGAGTTTATAGGAGGACGATCACAGCCGACGCGAATGGAGCTCAGACGCCGTGAGAGGCTGCGGTCGCCATGGCAACGGGTGAGAGGCTGGGGTCGCCACGGCAACCATCGAAAGGCTGGGGTTGCCACGGCAACCATCGAAAGGCTGCGGTTCCCACGGCAACCAGTGAGACGCTGCGGTTCACCATGGCAACCAGTGAGAGGTGAGAGAAAAAATAAAGTGAATCGGCCACTACCAGCTGTCAAACAGTGTCGACCTTCAGGGGGGAGGAGTTATTAAGCGAGCGGGGATAAGCGTTTGCTCAAACGTGTCACTTCATTATTTGCACAGGTAAGACACGTGGTCAGCCGCCGTGGATCCGCTTCACTACCATGAGTCAGCAGGAAAGGATTACGCAAACAGGAACCAGCTTTAGAGTCAACAGAGCAGGAGTCCTCGCGCTCCTGGGAGGGCGGAGGAGTCTCACCTGTGTGAAGTTGATGGTGAAGATGGCGTGCGATCGGCTGCTGACGTCGTTCATGCCCGTGCTAGCGGTGGTGCGGTTGATGTTCCCGGCCTCCATCAGCTCCTCCACGTCGCTGTAGTTCTGCACCAGGTGTTTGGACAGATCTGAGACCAGGAGGAACAGGGCATGGAGCCCATCACCACCTGCTTGTTATGCTCGATTCAGGAAGTCTTCACTCAAACTGCTGCAGACTAAACATCTGGACCGAACACCGGCATGAAACATCCAATAATACGAGCCAAACCAAACCCGTGCAGAGGTCCGTTCTGGTGCTGGAGGAGCCTCACCTTCAACATACGGCCCCTCTTTCGGGTGCTCCCTGACTCTCAGGTTGTAGGTCTGGGTGGACTTCCTCCTCAGCAGGTCCCTCACCCTCTCGTTGTAGATCTCCAGGTAGCTGAAGGCAGGAAACGCAGAGGAAAAACATTCAGCGTCCAAAACACAACCAACCGTCCTAAAATCAATCCACTTCTTCCTCTCACTACAATCTCTGTCGGTGTAATATTGAGAAAAAAGAATCTGAACAAGACACAGGAAGTGTTTCATTTGTATTATCAGTGACTTTACAGAGCCGAAGCGGTCCGGTAGAGCGGGCGCTCCACGGTCCAGAGTCCTCATAGAGCAGCGGTCACAGGTTCGACTCCACCTGTGCTCTGTCACAAAAGGCCTATGGGCCCAGAAAGTCTTCTTTTCTTCATGGAAACTGAATATTTACTGAGGTTTACTGGACCCATCTGGTTTTTCTGGACCTCCATTATATGCGGACAGACCTAGAACAAATTTAAAATCTGCCCTCACCTCACTTCCGTGCGGAACGAGGCTTCGTCCCATCGGGTGGCGGCGGCGATTCGGCCGAACAGACTCTCACAGAACCTCGGGATCAGACCGGCATCTCCCTGAAACAGCAGAAGACGAGGCTCAGCCTTCGTCGCGCCGGAAACGCAGCTCGAAGCCACCACAGCTTTCAAGTGCGGGTGGTGGGTGTTCAGAGTTAATTTATGCACAGATGCGTTTTCTTTGGTTCTCAGACGTTACACAAGGTTATAAAAAGTGTATGTGTTTAACATTTTATTTTCACCGTCTGTCGTGGGTTCAGCAACATTCCTCAGGAAAACTACCCCCAGTTTAAATAATCCCTGTCTGCCGCCTGAGACTGATAAAGGAGCCTCCAGTGATGACATCACCATCACTAATCTCACTCTGAAATGTTTGATATGTGTCTCACTGGATTTCCCATCATGGTGTAGGACTTCCCAGAACCCGTCTGGCCGTAGGCGAAGACGCAGGCGTTGTAGCCCTCAAAGGCCGCCTTCAGCACGTCGGAGCCCAAGTCTTTAAAAACCTGCAGACGAGACAAGCGGAGAAGATTTATGCTCGGGCCGCCGCTGACTTAGATTAGAGGAGGCTCACATGACCCGGTATTGACTTAACAAACCGACAGCAAGAGTCCCGAGTCAACAGGCGGGCCCGTCTGGAAGGAAGTAAGGTTTGATTAGACCCTGCGATCTCTGACCCAACCAAAGCACATCAGGAATCATCAGGAATCCAGAAGAACCTCTGGACATGATTCATGTGTTAGGAGGTTATATCTAGACGGGCCCTGGTCCTATGTGAGTGGATCGGATCCAAAGGACTGCTGAGTTCTCTCAGAGTCAGCACTCTGTAACGCTGAGCAAGTTTTTCTCTCAATAACAGTAATAATACATTAAAGGCGGCGTGTCTAAAAGCTTTTTTATTGCTCTTCTGACCCTGCAGAGATTTTTTTTTTTTACACACGCACACTAATCAGCCATAACATTATAACCACTGATAGCTCAGAATGACATTGACCAGTCAGTATGCGGGATAAATAAGGCATCAAGTGAACATTTGATCCCTGAGCTGATGCTGGAAGCAGGAAAAACCTGACACGGATCTGAAAGACTTGAACTAGGAATGGATTGTCAGAACATCTCCAGAACTGGAGGTGTCGCTGGGTGGTTCCTGGTCTGCAGTGATTAGTCCCTACCAAACTGGTGTAAGGAAGGACAGATGGTGAACTGGTGACAGGGACGTGAGGAGAGAGGGCTGGCCCATGTATTCCAATCCCACAGAGGAGCTGTAGCACAAAGTACTGAAAAATGTGCAGCTGGGTAAAATGAACGTTGCTTATTTGGGGAGACAGAGCAACAAGCTGAATTATGGCGATAAGGCGGGTCTGGGGAGGCTGTGTGTGAGTGCCTCCTCATGCTGTAGGGCGCTCTGGACGCTCCAGCAGACGAGAAAAGTGTTATATATGTACGGTACTGCACCCAAGACACTTAACGAGCCACTCGTCTGCTCAGACAGACAGACAGACAGACAGAGAGGGGGCTAGAGACAGAGAAAGACAGACAGACAGAGAGGGGGCTAGAGACAGAGAAAGACAGAGAGAGAGAGAGAGAGGGCTAGAGACAGAGAAAGACAGAGAGAGAGAGAGACAGGGCTAGAGACAGAGAGAGAGAAAGACAGAGACAGACAGACAGACGGACACAGAGTTAGAGACAGACAGACAGACAGAGGGAGAGACAGACAGACAGAGGGAGAGACAGAAAGACAGACAGAGAGAGAGAGGGAGCGCACAGATTGATGCATTTAACAAAGGAACAATATTTTCTTCCAGAGGACCAAGCTCCCGGACCCCCCAGTAGGTCCGGGGTCCAACCCCCAAGGTTTCTCTAAACTCTGTGGGGAAACACCAACACGCACACTACAGAAACGGCTCAGGAATGCTTTGAGAAGCACCAGAACCAGTTGAAGGTGTTGACTAGGCCTCCAGATCTCAATCCAATCCAGAATCTGTTCTGGACGTACAAGATTAGAAGGTTCTGCTGCTAACATGTTGGTGTCAGATAGCACAGCACACGGTCAGAGGTCGGCCAGGGTCCAGGCCTCAATGGGTCAGAACAGTTTGTGCGGAAAAGAGGCGGGCCTATACAATAGTAGGCAAGCGGTCATAATGTTATGGCCGATCCGTATAATCCACATTGCAGTGATTTTTGGTTATCTGAAGGTGAAGGTAAAAGTCCAGGTTTCATGTATCATCAGACTGAGAGTAGAACCTCCTCTTCTTTTTAAACCCGTCAGCGGAGTTTTGACTCAAACAGCCGGAGAAGAAACAGAATTTACCTTTTCCTGGGAGACAAAGGTGGAGCTCTTGCAGTCCATGGAGTCATAGGAGAAGTCGTAGGTGAAGGTTTTGACTCGATCCCTCACGGAATCCCCTGTGATGCTATCGGGAATCTACGGGAAAGAAGAACCAAAGGTCACGACCCCGGCCGGACGTACGGCCCGTGTGAACAGAGTTTACATCTTCGGGGAGAAAAAAATAAAAAAGCACCTTGAGGTTGCAGATGGAGGTTTTGGTTGCCTCCATCTTGATGATGCATTTGGCAGTCAAGTCCTTCTCCCTGGAAGAGACAAACAGGCTCAGGCTCTGTTATCGGTTGACCTTCAGTCAATGAAATCATTCCGGGGTTTTCTTTTTTTCCCGTAGAGAGTCAGGGGGGGCGTGAGGATGACTGCTGGAGGCTTTTACCGTCTTCTTTCAGTCGCCCTTATGCATTTTTAAATTCTTATTTTAATATAAGAATGACAATCACACAGTTTGAATTGGAGAAAAAGGTTTTCTTTTCTAAAATGCTGGTGTAACTACAGTCTTTTCTACATTTAGATTCCTGAGATCTTCCAGACTTGGTTTTAAAGCCTTACACGGCAGAAACCTCTCTGTTAGATTAAGTGGTTGCCCCTCTCCCATGTGAGGTACCCCAGGGTTCTATTATTGGGCCTCACCTTTTTTCTCTCAGGACATTTAATACACAGATATTGGACTTTTATCTTATATTCCTCTTTGAATTTGTACCTTAAACTGTATTTATCTATCTATCTATCTTTCTCTGCACCTGCTCAGGGACAAATACAATGTTATCTAATGAGTCATAAAACCTAGCACCTGCTTTTACAGCACTAAAACCTTCAACAGCACCTCATCGTGTGAGACAACTGGGTCACACTCACTTGAGATAACATTATTCCACTGCCAGAACCACTTTCATCAAGTGTGCAGTTCTAAAAGCGACGCCTTCATAAAACTGAAACACGAATTTACTGCATCTGGACCTGACACTCACCTCAGCTAGCTTAAAAAAAAAAGAATTTACACCATTCTGGTTTAAATATGACGATTGGCATACAACATTACTTACCGCCTGTTCATGGGTCTGACCCGGACAGCCACCCGAACCGATGCCATGTCTCATCCCGCTGTGTTCCGTCCAGAACCGGGAGCTTCAGAGTGAGCGGCGCTGCTTTATAGCAGCCAGTTAGCCTACGGGCTAGCCGGCTAGCATCAGACAGGACTCTAAGCCGGAACAAAGGGGGCAAAAGTCGCAAAGATAACTGACTGCACACAAGAAGAGTAAACGACACCGATAATGAGGAGGGGAGTCGGTCTCCGCCGGACACGGGTGTTATCGCTGTCCGGTGACGCCGCGGCGCTGTCCCGCTGTGAACCGGCTCATATCCACAGTCACCGTTTGTTAGCCTGTTAGCCTGTCGGGAGCTACGTCAATATAGAAGCAGAAGAAGAACAACAGCTAATAAAAACATTACAGCTCTACGGAAGAGCAGAGAGGACAAGAGGGCGTTTAGCGATTCAAAAATAACACCGCTGATGGCGGCAGAGGATAACATAAACAAAACAAACACACAGAAGTGGAAAGTAACTAAGTGTACATTGTTTTTCGTTTTCCAGTATTTGTGATTTACTTGAGTATATTTGTCGTTCTTACAACTTTTTAATTTCACTCCGATTATAATATTAATAGTAATAGTGCGAATTATAAATAGTGCTATTTGTGAAGGAGTTTAAGGACTCGGGCTCAAATGTTCAGAGCAACAGGAAGTGTGGAAAAGAGGTGAAGAAGCGAGTGCAGGCAGGGTGGAGAAGAGTGTGAGGAGTTATCTGTGACAGAAGAGTAGGGAAAGGTTCAAAAGATGGCAGTGAGAGCAGCTCAGCTGTGTAGTTTAGAAACTGCGGCACTGACCAAAAGAGAGGAGTTGGAGCTGAAGATGATCCGATGTTCTCTTGGAGTGAGGAGGAAGGACAGGATTAGAAAGGAGACATCAGGGGGACAGTCCAGGCTAGACGTCATGGAGGCAAAGTCAGAGATGACAGATTGAAATGGTTTGGACCTGTGAAAAGGAAGGACAGAATCCTTCTTCTTTACATAGAAGGATTGGGAAGGAGAGTAAAATGGGAGGACCAAAGAGGAGGTTTCTGGATGTTTTGAGTGGCTGGCATAAACCGAAGAAGGTGTAGAGCCGCTGTTGTAGCCACCGCCCTAAATTGATTTCAATCCTACCTCACTGACAGAACAGAATACGTTTCCCTTGGAAGGTCAAGGTCCCGGACCCACACCGTCACCTGTGGGGTCCCCCAGGGATCAGTCCTTGGCCCCATTCTCTTCATACTATACATGCCCCTCCCCCTTGGCCGTGTCATCAGTCCATATGGACTCTCATTCCATTGTTACGCTGATGACACACAAATCTACATAAAAACTGACAGATGTTCCTCCGCAGCCTCTCCATCCTCATCGTCATCATCATCTCCCCTGTCAACTCTCCGCGCTTGTCTGGAGGAGATAAAGGTGTGGATGAAAAACAACTTT